>PIJE02003235.1:27500-29968 GCA_002895965.2 Coryphaenoides rupestris | reverse complement strand
AGAGAGAGAGAGCTTGGGTGTGGGCTCCACGGGTCCAGGCTGCAGGGAGCTACTAGTGTCTCCACCAGCAGCAGCAGCAGCAGCAGCAGCAGCAGCAGACCCAGCAGACCCAGCAGACCGAGCATCATCATCAGCATCATCATCAGCAGCATCAGCAGCAGCATCATCATCTTGACGGACAGGCGCCCCTCGGACCCTCGGTCGGCACCGGCACCGAGACACCCCCCCCCCCCTCCCTCCTCCTCCTCCTCCTCCTCCTCCTCTCCTCCAAGCGGATCAGCTCCCGGTCCGAACCCTGAGAATTACCCCGGGCTCTGTGAACAACAGTCACTCTCAACTAAAACCTAAAACGCCGGACTTGTTCGTCACTTCGGGTTACCTCTCTTCGCAGGTAGGTCGCTTTATATACAGTATAATGTCATTATGTCATCACACACACACACACACACACACCACACATGCACACACATGCACACACACACATGCACACACAGAGCACCACCGTGAATCCATCCACTTTGCATACGCTGTACAGTACATTATATATTCACTGTGACTTGACTTTATTATTCATTGAGACTGAGCACTCGAGGGGGGGGACGCCTATGGGGAGGTAAAGCAGGGAGCAGCAGCCCAGTGTGCGTGTGTGTGTGTGTGTGTGTGTGTGTGTGTGTGTGTGTGTGTGTGTGTGTGTGTGTGTGTGTGTGTGTCATGCCACACACGTGTTCATCTGTTGCGTGTGTGCGCGTGGTCGGGCACCTCGTCTCACGATTGGATTTCGATTCTTGGGCTCACCACGATTCTCGATTCTCACAAGAAGATTTCTGATTTCAAATCAATTCCCGTTTCAGTACATAGAGGTGGGTCTACTCCCGCCCACTGTGCTCTCAGAAAGGCAGAGCTCAGTAAAGTGTGTAAATGATGATGTAGATTTTGTATATGAACTGATCGACTGAGCAATAATGTAAACACACAAAGGCAAACCGAAGACAAAAACATCTTCGGAAGTTGAAAGTGAGTCGATTCAGAAACACAGAGCATAAGAATCGGGTTTCTTTCGTGAATCAATTGTTTTGTACCCCCCCTCGAAGCTACTCTAACGTTGATGCTATGCTTTAACCGTTCCCAGCCTCCCTTGCACGGCGAGATGCAATCGCGAAAGCTGTGATGTTCACTGTAAGCAACACAAAACACACGTCGGTATTGTTTGCATTATGCATGTGTGAATACATCGTGAGCACATTCACACGACCGCCGACCCTCCCGTCATGTCAACGAGCAATTGTAAGCAATTAATCCTCCGCTGTGAAGCTGTGGACGTAAAAAGAACACAATATGCCAGCACAAGCAACTCTTGTTGTAACACATTATGCTACTCCCATAGAGCATTATGATGTTGTGCGAGAGTTAACACCTCTTCCGCACCCTAACTGTCTCGTGAAGAGGTGCGATGAGCCTCTAATGTGTTTACAATGCGGTTTCATGTGAGGAACCTCATATGAATTAAGAGGAAGCTCGAGTGACTGCGGTAGTATATATCGAGGTTCTTGCAGCGCCAGTAGCACACATGCATGCATCTGATGCAAGTAGCATCGATTGCATTGAAGCCATGTCGTGCACGTGCACACACACACACACACACACACACACACACACGCACGCACACACACACACCCAACGTGAACGCGCACATGCATGTGCACGTGCATGCACACATGCACGCACACACACACACACACAGATATAGAAACTTACTGTACATGATGCACTCAGCGTACAGGAATACATAAAATCACACACACACACACACACACACACACACACACATACGCACACACACTCGCTTAAACCCTATCTTTCTCACACACAGTACACACACGCCGATATCAGACACACATGCAGGCACACACACACACACACACACACACACACACACACACACACACACACACACACACACACACACACACTGATACATACAGACACACACACACACACACACACACACACACACACACACACACACACACACACACTAGTGGATCAGAGGAATTGGATTTCTTGGTCCCAGGAGAGACATCTGTCTGTTGCTGTAGCTCTGCTGCTATCTCGCCCCGTGCGACCGACTCTCCCCCGTACTGCCGGCCTTGTGAACCCCCCCCCACCTCCCTCCCACGGCCAGGTGCTTCGGAACAGGGGAGAGAGAGAGAGAGAGAGAGAGAGAGAGAGAGACAGAGAGAGAGACAGAGAGAGAGAGAGAGAGAGGAATTCCAAGGAAGTGATATTCATTTTAGAGGTTTTGCAGGGGAGACATCCGTCTGCTGCTGTAGCTCTGCTGCTATCTCCCCCCGCGCGACCGACTCTCCCCCGTACTGCCGGCCTTGTGAACCCCCCCCACCTCCCTCCCACGCCCAGGTGCCAGGTGCTCTGAGAGAGAGACAAAGAGAGAGAGAGAGAGAGAGAGAGAG
>PIJE02003235.1:17500-20000 GCA_002895965.2 Coryphaenoides rupestris | reverse complement strand
GCAATTGATATATATATTTCTTTATTTACATATATTTAAGATCGATACAAATCAATTCAGTCTGCGGATGCACAGCGATCCATATGCATCCGTCTCACGAAGCCCTTCAACAGTTGAAATTATCTCTCGCAATCAGAGCATTTAAAAAAGTAATTTTGCAAAATGGATTGCATTTTCCCACTGCTAACTCAACTCATTAGGCTGAGACACGGAACGCGCCAAAACAGGATTTGTTGTCACGCTGCTAGCTGCTGTCGCTGCTCCGCTCAGCGCTCAGCGTTCAGCGCCTCGCGCGTGCGACCTCGCGCTTGGTTGTCATGGTAATGACCCCGGGGAGACAGGGAGAGGGATGACACTCCGCGACACCGAGGGGTGATGGATCACAGTAACACCACAGATGTGTTTTCACCACAAACACCAGAGGGAGAGAGAAGCTACCACGCTACAGGATTGTGGAGTAGGAGTAGTAGTAGCAGTGGGTTAGCTAAGGTGTTCGACGCCCAGCGGAAAGGTTCTTGGGTTCGATGCCCGTCTGGACTCACCTGGAGGTATCCTTGAGTAAGGCACCTCCTAAGGCTCCTACCTGCCTGCTCATTAATGACATTAATGGATAAAAGCTTCTGCACAATATCTTGCAGTCGTAGTGAACACACCACACTCATGCAGAAAGATGTGGAAATGAATTTTGTATTCATTTGGATGGACATGCATTTGTATAATGTTGGTGATGGGCTGCCACTAATGAGTATTTTTCAATCGATTAATGGAACGATAATTATATCTGTTAATCTAAATCTAAATCATTTTCATCCAAAGACACTTACGATTCACGAACGCCACAATTACGTCGTGATATCGAAGTAACACTATTATTTTCATTTTAACAAACTGCACTGGGAAGGGACTGGATGTGATGAGTACATGAGTGGTTCTCAGGACTCCGCGGGGAGGCTGGGAGCTTAACACTGAAACTCCCCAAGCGGCCATCTTGGTTCTTATGCGGTTCAGCGGCGAGTGGCTTTGGACGAGACTGAAAGCCTCTGCAGTGACACTCTTGGGTACGACAGCCACACACACACACACACACACACACACACACACACACACACACACACACACACACACACACACACACACACACACACACACACACACAAGCAAACACACATATACACATACAGCTTCTGTAGTGACACTCTTGGGTACGACAGCCACACACACACACACACACACACACACACACACACACACACACACACACACACACACACACACACACACAGAAACACAAACACACATACACACATACAGCTTCTGGAGTGACACTCTTGGGTACGACAGCCACACACACACACACACACACACAACACACACACACACACACACACACACACACACCCACCCACCACACACACATGAACGCAAACACACATACACACACGCTAAGTCTGACAAACACACACGCCCACGCGCACACACACACACACTCATACGTACATACACACGCACACACACACACACACCACACACCACACACACACACCACTCACACACACACACACACACACACACACACACATGAACAAACACACAAACACACGCTAATCTACAAACACACACCACACCACAGACACACACTCACACGTACACACACACACACACACACACACACACACACACACACACACACACACACACACCTACAAATAGTATTAAACAGCTTGTTGTGAGGAATTCACTGTGTTGGCCTCTGTGGCGGGGGTGGCATAGTCAGCACTGTGTGTGTGTGTGTGTCTGTGTGTGTGTGTGTGTGTGTCTGTGTGTGAGTGTGTGTGTTTCTGAGTGTGAGTGTGTGTTTGTTTTGTGCAACTCCTTCAAACATCCGGACGCTTTTCTTCACGAGTCCTTGTCATAAAATTTTGAAAGGTCTTTTGAACTTTATTTTCGCTCTGTATTTTTAGAACTTCGTCGGTCCTCAGATGTTAGATTCCTCGGACCTCGTATTTGAACATATTTTTACGACTCTCTCTGTGCTCATTTGAGGTCATTCGTTCGGATATCATGTTTGCGACTTCATTAGAGACAATGAGCAAACAATTAATCGAGTGTCTCGTTAGGAAGCATGAGTCACTGATTATCATAAAGTCTGGCCGGGTGGGTTTAGTCAACACAAGTCGTGGTGTTTTGGTCGGAGCAGGGACTCGGTAGGCTGTGGGTTAGTCTCAGAAATCAGACTTCAGAAGATAATCTCATAAATGTACATTTACATTTACATTTACATTTAGGGCATTTGGCAGATGCTTTTATCCAAAGCGACTTACAAAGAGTACATTTGTAGAAGGAGAGACAGCAATATATCACTGTGGTGCATAAAGATAAGAATAGAGCAGGATTCAAGCATTCATAGTTGCAAGACTAATAGAACGAGTTTTAAGACACACACACACACACACATGCACACACACACACAGCACACACACACACACACACACACACGCAC
>PIJE02003235.1:0-7500 GCA_002895965.2 Coryphaenoides rupestris | reverse complement strand
AAGAAAAGGCAAATGAACAGCCAATCAGTTTCGCCATTTTATCTTTGGACGTGAAGAACAGACTGAAAGAACAGTCCAACTAGATGTTATGTTGTGTAAATATGTCTCATGTTCAACCTGTTGTGTCTTCCAATAATGTTTTCCTTTGGACGGCGCTAAAACACTCAACGGTGCGTGGTAAAAATACGACACACCATAAACCCTCGAGTACCCCCGACAGATACGACGGTGTATTTTAACGACGGAAACACATGTAGACACACGGAGCGCGGCGCGACGTTACAATGGAGTCGGCGAAGACTGTAAGCCTTCGAAAGCCCCCCAAACGGCAAGCAAATTCGAGACGTTCAGCTAAATCGTTTTTTTTTACTTTCGGTTACAGTACGAACCAATGATGACCAATGTCTCTGTCTGCGGTCTCGGTTCTCTCTGAATTTGCCCCCCCGGTCCGTGGAGGAACCTCAAGAGAAGCAAATGGGTAAAACATGAAGAGAGGTTTTGTCTTTCGGTAGCCAATGTTCCTGCCTCCCGCCTCGGCTCGCCCTGAACTCATTCTCAGTCCGGAGGCTCTCCTCGTGTGCGGCGGTGGCTACCTTGACGATGCTGGAACAAGCTGCCCCGGCTCCATACAAAACTGCACGCGCTCCCCCCTCGGCCATCGCTAAACTAAATGAACACCTGAAGAACACCCGCGTCTCTCCCGACACATGCCCATACAAATACTGTATGTGTGGTTGTTTTTGTAGCTCGGGCATCGCATTTCCAACACCGTTGCGGCGGCTCTCAGATAAAGCTGTTATTCATTAAAAAAAATAGAAATAAATCGGCCATGATAAAACTAGACAAAAGTATTATTATGGAGGAAATGGTGGTCGCAGCTTGCTGAAAATAAACCGTTAAGTACCTGGTATATTATTATCCCAGGTGTAGTTTTATAGCAGATGCTAGGGTGCTCTGCAAGGTGCTATGTTGTTCTGGGTGGTTGCTAGGGTTGTTCTGGGTGGTTGCTAGGGTGTTCTGGATGGTTGCTAGGGTGTTCTGGGTGGTTGCTAGGGTGTTTTGGGTGGTTGCTAGGGTGTCCTGGATGGTTTCTAGGGTGTTTTGGATGGTTGCTAAGGTGTTCTGGATGGTTTCTAGAGTGTTCTGGATGGTTTCTAGGGTGTTTTGGATGGTTGCTAAGGTGTTCTGGGTGGTTGCTAGGGTGTTCTGGATGGTTGCTCGGGTGTTGTAGGTGGTTTCTATGGTGTCCTGGGTGGCTTCTAGGGTGTCCTAGGTGGTTTCCAGGGTGTTCTGGGTGGTTGTTAGGGTGTTTTGGGTGGTTGCTAGGGTGTCCTGGGTGGTTGCTAGGGTGACCCGGGTTCATTGTATAGAACTTTGGATCGCAGCTTTGAAAGGTATGTCTAGTGAGATAATTGTGTAATCTTTTAAACAGAGCTGTTTAGTTCTAAACTGTTTATTTCACTGTGTGTGTGTGTGTGTGTGCGTGTGTGTGTCTGTGTGTGTGTGTGTGTGTGTGTGTGTGTGTGTGTCTGTGTGTGTGTCTGTGTGTGTGTGCATTAATGCGTGCGTGCGTGCGTGCGTGTGCGTATGTGAAGAAAATGAAAAGTAAAAACTAGAAACACCATTGCTTAGAATTTTCTTTTGTTTTAATGTATGATATGAAGGCCTGTATGGGGTCTGAAACTAGTGGCTGTAATGACAGGTTATAGATTTTGATCTCATATTTTGTACACTCTAACAATTCTACCACGCAGAGCAAATGTGCGAGTTTAATAATTGAAAAGTCAGCCCATAAAAGTTTGGTATGTATGAAATATTGTTTGGGCACAAAGTATGAAGGAGGAGTTGAGTCGGAAAGTTTGAGAATAATAATAACTGGAACATTTAGAAGAAAAGAGGAAAGAAAAATAGAAAAAATTGCATAAAATGTGGTGACTACTGTAAAATAAAATGAGCTTAAACATATGTTGAACAAAGCCTCAGATTATAAGACAAATAGAAATGTTGAAAAGCTGAACTGAAAATATTTGATCAGAGTTAAAACGTTTAAAGTCTGAATGCAGTAACAGTGCAAACATAGAAACCATGTTCTTAACTGTTGTGTCACAATTTGAACCTAAACCTAGTAGTATGATGAAGTAGTCGTTGTATGTTAGTATAAGCATGATAAGTATTGGAAGTAATATTATGATACAGTCGTATTAGTATAATAACAAAAGTCATTAAAATGTGGGTCGCTCTAGCAAGGCACAATGTAAGTCAATCAGGCGAAGCGAAAATTGTTGACCTAATACATTCGACTGACCTTGTGTTCTGGTTCCAATAGTTACTCTTTAGTTTGTACACTTTACTTCGGCGCAGTTGTTTTTTCGAGATGTGTAATGCAAGTTACAATGGCTTCTGTTCACACACGTGGCTTCTGTCCACACTGGAGCCACAGATCCACAGCCAATCCATTAAGTCTTGACTTAAACATACAAGAAAAAAAAGCCACACTTGAGCACTTAGGCGTCCATTAAGTCCATGTGCTGTTGTTCTTTTGTTTTTTTTTTGTGTGCAAAGGGCTATGCTTGCAGAAGACTTAATGAGCGTGGAAGACTCAATGCCATCTGAGTCCTCACTGCACGGCCACACTCCAAAAACACACTTCACTGCATTTAGCGCCAGGCCCAAATGATACACGCAGTCGGAATATAGCGGCAGCCCACTTGCCGAGTTGGAGCTGGAGGCGGAGCTACGGTGGCCTCGGTGTCACCGCGTTTTGGACGGGTCCTCCGCAATTATGTCAACTGCTTAAACAATAGGCTGCAGCAGCGCGACGCAGGGCTCTCCCTTGGCCGCTGAGAGTTAGGAAACTCACGTCCGTGCACACACACACACACACACACACACACACACACACACACACACACACACACACACACACACACACACACACACACACACACACACACACACACACACACACACACACACACACACACACACACACACACACGTTTTCCGTCCAGAATTCGGTGGAGTGGAGAGACAATGGGCCCAGCGCCCGGCCTCCCTCCAAGCCTCCAAGGCGGCCTTGGGAAGCGCACAGAATATTTCTTACTCTTGTTGGTTTTACTTTCCCCCCCAAGTAGGTAGAAGTTGAGCACACAGCAGCCAGCCAAGCTAGCTCACAGTCAGCCCAATGAAAATCCATTTTGTGACCGAAAGTCTATTAGTCCAGATGTTGGATTAATCATCATCTCCTTTCATTCACCGGGCTGCCGCTATATATTTTAAGTCATAATATGTTGAATTATTCATGTCCCTCCTCTGAGAAGTAATATCTTTCTGAATTATTAAATTACACAATTCCGGCGTAAAGTGGCTGATTGGCCTGTTAAGGCACCAGTCACCCAATAATTCATGCATTTCTCGCAGGCATTTCTGGATTATCATTATTTAATTCTTTTGGGGGGGGGGGCGGGGGGGGGGGGGGGGGGGGGGGGGGGGGGGTGGAATTCATTCAAATTCCTCTTACTTTCCAAATCAAAGTAACACAGATTAAAGAGTTTTTTCCGAGTGTCTTGCATGTTGTTGCTCCTTTTAAGTTTGTCTTTACTTTTCACTCGATTCAAAGCGTGTCAAAACCACACACACACACACACACACACACACACACACACACACACACACACACACACACACACAGACCTACAGTGGGATTCAGTGAGAGGATGGAGCAGGACACGCCCTCAGTGAGGGGTCTTAACTGGGACACAAAGGGGGGAGGGAGAGAGGGAGAGAGAGAGAGAGAGGAGAGAGAGGAAAGAGAGGAGAGAGAGAGAGAGAGAGAGAGGAAGAGAGGGAAAGGGAGAGAGAGAGAGAAGGGAGAAGAGAGAGAGAGGAGAGAGAGAGAGAGAGAGAGAGAGAGGAGAGAGAGGAGGAGAAGAGAGAGAGGGAGAGGGAGAGAGAGGAGAGAGGGGGGGGAGAGGAGGGAGAAAGGGGGAGGGAGAGAGGGAGAGAGAGAGAGAGAGAGAGAGGAGAGAGGGAGAGAGAGAGGAGGAGAGAGAGAGAGAGGAGAGAGAGAGAGGGGGAGAGAAGGAGAGAGGAGAGAGAGGGAGGGAGAAAGAGAGGAGAGAGAGAGGGGAGAGAGAGAGAGAGAGAGGAAAGGGAGAAAGAGAGAGAGAGAGGGGAGAGAGGGGGAGAGGAGAGGGGGGGAGGGGGGGGGGGAGAGAGGGGGGGAGGGGGAGGGAGAGAGAGTAGGAAAGAAAGGGAGGGAGAGAGAGGGGGAGAGGCAGAGAGAGAGAGCAGTAGCTGCTGCACACCTCGTCTCATGTCTCTCCCCAGCTGCAGTGGGCTGGCGGGTGGTTTTAGGGCAGAGCTCAGGGAGCAGCAGCAGCAGCAGCAGCAGCAGCAGCAGCAGCAGCAGCAGCAGCAGCAGCAGCAGCAGCAGCAGCAGCAGCAGCAGCAGCAGCAGCAGCAGCCAGGGCCCGGGGAGCGAGGAGCGAGGAGCCGGGCGCTGGGCGAGCCGTGCTCACTTTCTGGAATTGGATTTTGTAAAGGCACCCAGCGTGCAGCAATATTCAACCACGTTGATCTCTGAGCTCCACACAGAGCACTTCCTAGGGCGCGCGAGACATGAGACATAATGGATTTTAACGCCACACACACAGACACACACACACACACACACACACACACACACACAGACAGACACAAACAGACACACACACACACACACACACACACACACACACACAGACACAGAGACTCACACACACTGCACAGGAGACAGAAACACGGGGCGACTTGTGACAATTTAATTAGCACGCCGAGTATTTTTTTATTATACATTTCTGAGGATTTTGTCAACTGGGGACTTTGTTCGACTTCACATCCAGCGATGGCACAGCTAGCACATAGCCACCCCGTATCATCATATAAAAACCAGCATTAGCCAGTGTCAGTCATGCTGAATGGCCATCCCGTCATCCATAAAGCACACACTCACACATGTGCACGCACACACGTACACACAGACACACAAAAACTCTCTCAACCACAATCACACACACACACACACACACACACACACACACAAAAACTGTCTCACACACAATCACACACACACAATCACAACTATACACACTAATAGACACAGTCACACCACACACAACACACACGCACTCACAAAAACACTCACACAAACACAAACACACAACCACACGTGCACACACAAACTCATACACACCCACACACACACACACACACACACACACACAGAACATGTCATGCGTTTCCGGGGGCGTAAATACATTACACGACGTTGCATTAAAAAGGTTTGGCCAAGCTGGGCAAAAATAATGCCGTTATGAATTGACCAATCACAGCGCGGCGACGTCTCCATCTCTCATCCATACGCGATGCATCCTCGGAAATGTAATTATATCGCGTTGTGTGTACGACACGCGGGAACTACGGATGTGCATTAATTACGATGTGAATCGGTGACAAAGGGCTAAGACGGATGGAACATTGTCATTGGCTAAATGATGCATGACGAGGCATGCATGTCTTTTGTGCAAGGTACGTCTCCGTCCAATTATGGATAAAATGTGTTTCTATCAGAGCCGTCGGGATGAAAAGGACAGGGTTCTAGGCTTCAGAAGGTTTCAAGTGGTTGCGTCAATGTCCCCTTTTAGAGCACATGGAGAGTGTGTGTGTGTGTCTGTGCGTGTGTGTCTGTCGCCAACAATGGCTATGTAGCCCGACCCCCCTTTGGTCCGTTCTACGTCGTCCGTCGCCACAATAACCTTCGCCCGTTTCGACTTGCTACAGCTGACCTATTTGACCCTGAAACGTTTCCAACCGCCAACTATGTCGTGCATGTGAAGCGCATTTTCCCACATTTGCGACACCCGCAATACGGGACACACCATTCCAATTCCACAGTTTTAGAGTTCCACAAAACCCAACATATCACGTCACCCGGCCTAGAGCGCTAACTAACGATCCAACCGCGGCTCAAACCACGGGATGAAAACTAAACATGTCAATATGTGCATTGAAACGCGATACGTACATTGATTGGACTTTGATTTCTCGATTCAAACCACTGTTTTTTACGACACAGGGCTGTATTCATTTACATTTACATTTCGGGGCATTTGGCAGACAATTTTATCCAAAGTGGCTTACAACGAGTACATTTGTTGAAGGAGAGCAATATGTCGCTGTGGTACATACAGATAAGTACTACAGTATCATATTAGAACACCGCCACGTGTTGAAATCTCGATAAAAAACATTTGTCGTCACACAACATAATACTGCCTTGCGCTGTCTATACCTTCAACGTCGGTATACATCGGTGAACTCTGTTCAAATGACACTGGCAGATTATTTACGTGGAATCATGAATGGATTTTGTTTGGATGTTAGTTTACAGACATTGTTGTCCTGGCATCAGAAACAAAGAGGCTCGTTGCGGGCCGATTCTGCAGATCTCACTTACACTGAAATAATTGCTCCCGGCCCATTTTCACGTCTTTTCTTTTGTAGTATTATTATTATTATTATTATTATTATTCACCACCTAATCCCTGACAGATACTCGGGGCTTACAGAAAAATATAACAACAGGATATAAATCACGCGGAGACAATGAAAACCCAGAGAGCCTTAATAAAATGGAACGTATTGGCATCGCAATAAAGCGGTTATTGTCCGTGGGTGTGAAATATGATGTCAAGTGCTTCCGCCAGCGCCGGCTTCCACTATGGTCATTAAGGTGTAGTGGAGACCGAGGAGGTATATCTACTGCAGGAGGGGAGACCCCCACCCTGGTGCTCTGCTTTAAGCTGGACGCAGGTCGGGTATCAGGTTGTTAGCTTCTGTTTTCCTCTGGGAGCCGCGCTTGGGCTGTGTGCTATACCACCAGCATCTGGAATATAAACCCTTAGTGTGTGTGTGTGTGTGTGTGTGTGTGTGTGCGCGTGTGTGTGTGCGTGTACGCGCGTCTGTGTGTGTGTGTGTATGTGTTAGTATTGTATAGGTTTCGGGGATTCGGTGCAACACAAACACTTCCAAGTTCCAAATCCCAAATACAGGCGCTGAAACAATTGAAATATTGCATTATTATTATTTTTATGTATTAAGATCATCAGTTGTTGACAACGATGGTAAAGCTCTCTGTGCTGAAACTAAAAAAGCAATTAGAAACACGTCCTGCTTCTAAACACACACATCAGCCATGTTGTCAACACCCCCGCCCCCCCCCTCATCCGCCAAGCTATTAGCCTGGCTGTTCTGGGTGCAAGTGTGACCAGTTTGTGTGTATGCACGTGTCTGTGTGTGTGTGTGTGTGTCAGTGTGTGTGTGTGTGTGTGTGTGATCTTCAGTCACGCCTTTGCTAACTTCGTTTATTAGCGCCCGCTATTCATACATTAATATATCGTTAAAACATTTTTATATTTAATTTTATTGTGGTTTACTTTTTTAGAAGAGCAAAGACATAGG
>PIJE02003234.1:33126-44563 GCA_002895965.2 Coryphaenoides rupestris | reverse complement strand
ATCAGATTGTCTCATTGTTTTATTTGTTGACCTTGTTGGATAGACTATTTTATTTACATTACAAATGCACCTTGGCTTCTTATTCATTTAAGAATACGATCTGTGTTTTATTACAGCTTAGGGCGACACACTTATTGTAGTCTATTCGTTATTTATGTAAATATGCAAATGCCTCTTTATGTTGCCTCTGTATTTCAGCCGGTCTGTGTTTTCTGGTCATTAACGTTTTGCATAAATAACACACAAGCCTATTATGCTATAAAGTCCAACGTTGACGATGCATCCTGTTGTTTGGTTCATTAATCCAAATGCATTACGGATAATAGGCTGCTCAGGAGGTGGTGGTGGTGGAGATGGTTGGTGGTGGTGGTGGAGGTGGTGGAGGTGGTGGTGATGATGATGATGGTGGTGGTGGAGGAGGAGGTGGTGGTGGAGGTGATGGTGGAGGAAGTAGGGGTGATGGTGGTGGAGGAGCTAGTGGAGGAGGTGGTGGTGTAGGTGGTGTAGGTGCGGTGGGGAACTCAGGGGAGGGTTCATGCGTGATTCACCTCTATCGAGGCGCGGCCGGTCACACTCCATTAAACGCTCTAGATCCCCCCGCCCCCCACACACACACACACACACACACACATACACACACTTCTCTAATACGCTGCCTCCACCCGCCTCCTCCACCTCCACCTCCCCGCTTGCTGAGAAGAGGAGGCAGCACAGGCGGGGGGAACTCATCTCCGTTAATGCGCGTTGGACGACCGTCGATAACCTGGGGAGAGACGGCAGCTGAGGGCTAACCAAGTCAGACGCCGTGGTCTCGCTGAGCCTCTTCTGACTCGCCAGGTGTGCTTTGGCTCCAAGGGCTTGGCTGCCAGGTATGGCCGTACGACGTCGCAAAAAGAACAAGGAAAGAAAGAAAAGGAAAAGTAGGAATGTAGTAAAAGTTAAATCTCCATTAAAATCAGTGGCAGGACTGTTTTCTTTTCGTTTGTACTATTCTTTCTAACGTTTATATTTCTACATGAATCTTTATTCTATTTTCTAAAAGAATGATTGAATTCCTAATTTGTTACTATTTTATATTATATTAGCATTGATATAAACAAACGTAAGCATTTTACCGTTGCGTTTGTCAGATGTTAGATGTCTGTTGCTGGATGCTGATCAGGGGTGGAGAACACCACCAGCTCAGACGGATGCTCATCTCTCCGCCAAGGGGAAGCTGGCTTGTGAGAGCAGCATGCATCAGTGCAAACAGCGGGTAACACAAGAGTACAAAAGAGGGATTTTCTTTGCCTGATATCAGACAGAGTTGTGAACTCGTTGCCCTCCGTGTCCGTCTTCAGTCTGACGTTGCCGCTTTCCGTGGCGGGGGGGCAATTCCATTGTTCTTCACCCAATCACTGAAGACCAAGAATGCATCGCCATGCCAACACACTTGTTGCGTTTGCCTTGGGTTTAAAAACTTGAACCAAGTAAAAGCGAACTGCAATGTCGGGCGATATTGAGAATACATGCCGGCTGTGTAAAATAAATGCGTTAATCAAGGGGGTCATATCAAATTCTGGATTATTATTCAGCTAGCAAGCAACCCGGGTTTCTATTCTGGGAGGATTTGCATAGAATGTTTTCAACTCTAATCGGGGCTGTGACTCTGTCAGGGGCGGAAAATGAGCTAATTATTCCAAAAAGAAATGGCAATCGGAGCCGTCGTCAAGCTGTTGACAACGGCGCAAGTCCCGCCCGCCCGCGGCGCTCATTGGATAATCGCTTTTTCAACCGAGAAATCGCTGTTGTCACGTTGCCAGGCCGGAATCAGTCAACTCGGTGGAGGGGGCAGATTCAAAAGTCTGGACCCAGGCAAGGAATTTGCACGAGGAAATAAAAATTAATAAACTTCTTCTGTGAAATAACGGCTGAGAGGAAAAAGACCAGCAGATAAAGCCCAGAGGTGGAGGGATTGTTCGAGGGTGGGGTAGGGGGGCGTGGGGAATAGAGGAGGGAGGAGAAAGGCCCCACAGACACCAAAGTGTGTGTGTGCCCTATCTCAAACCCTATGAAGGTGTTTCAGATATAAAGCCGTTGTCTCCCTTCCCTCCGGCGAACGGCGGTGGGCGTCAGTCAGCCGCAGAGACAGGAGAAGTGTGACTGGGGGGGTCTTGAATAGTGTGTGTACTACGGTCTGTTGCCTCTGGTCTGTTGTCGTCTGCTTTGTATGAAAATGGCTGCCGTGTGTGAAGAAGGCGGGAGGAGGCTTCCAGGGTTAGATGCTAATCGAATGTTTCTCTCTCTCTCGCGCTCTTTGCTCTCGCTCTCGCTCTCTCGCTCTCTAGCCATGAAGGCCGACCGTAAGCGTCTGAAAGCAGAGAAGGCCCGACGTGGTGAACCAGATGCAGCAGCTCTACGCCACGCTGGAGAGCCGCGAGGAGCAGCTCCGAGAATTCATACGCAACTACGACCAGCACAGAAAGGTACCAGGGGTCAGAGGTCATACTCAACTATGACCAGTACAGAAAGGTACCAGGGGTCATACCCAACTACGACCATTGTGGTTCCCTGCTTCCACTTACTCCTCTCCTCCACTATCTCCTCCCCTCCTCCTCTATCTCCTCCCCTCCTCCTCCTCCTCCCGCCGGTGCAGGAGAGTGAGGATGCGGTGAAGGTGCTGGCCAAGGAGAAGGACCTCCTGGAGCGGGAGAAGTGGGACCTGCGGCGGCAGAACAAGGAGTCCTCCGAACACACGGGGGCGCTGCGCTCCCAGCTGGACCTCAAGGAGAACCGGATCAAGGAGCTGGAGGCCGAGCTCGCTATGGTGAGATGCTATATAATATCATAATATACTGTATGATCATAAGTACTGATGCACTATACTGTTTAATATAATAATATACTGTATTATCATAAGTACTGATGCACTATACTATTTAATATAATAATATACTGTATTATCATAAGTACTGATGCACTATACTATTTAATATAATAATATACTGTATTATCATAAGTACTGATGCACTATACTATTTAATATAATAATATACTGTATTATCATAAGTACTGATGCACTATACTATTTAATATAATAATATACTGTATTATCATAAGTACTGATGCACTATACTGTTTAATATAATAATATACTGTATCATAAGAACTGATACACTATGGTGAGACTGGAGGAGAGATGCCTTAACAATATATTATGTGCAGAAGAAGACAGACAGACAGAAGGACAGACAGACAGACAGAACAGACAAAAGGTCAGAGAGACATGCAGACAAGACAGGTTTAAGTACATGCCATTAAAATGACAACCATTCCAAGACACTGAAGGAACTTTTGTAAGACAACCATGGACACATAAGAAGGCAAAGCATCATTTTTATGTGACATTATACTTTTGTCACTTGATAAAATGCTGTGGCAAGCAGAAGAGGTGCTGAGCCCTAGCAGCTGACAGGCAGACGAGATGAGTTGGGATGGGATGGGATGACGTATTGTCAGACAGAGAGAGACGTTTCGGGCATCGTACTCGCGACCTCCTGACTTGACTGTCCAAACCAAGAAGCTTCCTCGCAGCAGCCGGGGTGTGCTGAGGCCCCTGGGTGAACTCATGGTGACTCTGTGTGTATCCCAGGTGGTGTCTGTCATGGACACTATATATACATAATACATAGCAGGGGTGGAAAGCAAGTACATTTACTCAAGTAGGCCTACTGTACTTAAGTACACATTTAAGGTACTTTTCCGCTAATTTATACTTCTACTCCACTACATCTGAGAGGCAAATATTGTACTTTTTATTCCACTACAATTATCTGACAGTTTTAGTTACGAGTTACTTTGGAGATTAAAATGAACAAACTAAACTAATCCAATCAATCAATAAATGATGATATTATAATGTCAACTTTTTTTATTGCTTCACATTTTCCAGCTGCAACATTAAAGCGATGAACACATGAATGCATCAACAATTATACTCCATTAATATAATGATTCATATAAAGAAATGGGACATTCTGCATAATGAGTACTTTTACTTTTGGAATTTTTTGATGTCAGTGCTTTTACCTCAGTCATATTTTCAATGCCGGACTTTTACTTGAGTAATTCTGCAGTGTGGTGTTGACTACTTTTACTGAAGTAGAAGTTCTGAGCACTTCAACTCCCCCTCCCCCAGATCAGTAATTGTGTCAATCAGAGAATGGAGTTCCGGGTGTTTGAGCGGCTAGCCGACAGGGAGTCCCCCCGGAGGCTCACAGCGGTAAGACAGCAGGCACTGGCCCCCCCATCACCACCACCACCACCACCACCACCACCACCACAACAACAACTACCCCCCCCCCCCCCCCTCCTCCTCCTCCTCCTCCTCCTGCCTGCTCCTGCTGCTCCTGCTCCTCTCCGGGTATTCCTCTGCCCCCCCCCCACCCACCCAAGTACCCGGTTTTCAACTTTGACCTCAGCCTAATTGCAACGCTTGAGGTCCCCCCGCCCCGCCCCCCCCGCCCCTTCCCACACTGCTTGTTGTGACCTGGTTGCCGTGGAAACTATCCCTCTCACCCCCAACACTCCCTGGACGTTTTTGACTAACACCCCCCCCCCCCCCCCCCCCCCCCCCTTTCCACAATGAACCTAACAGCAGTGGATACAGCTATGTGTGTGTGTGTGTGTGTGTGTGTGTGTGTCTGTAATGTAATCGGGGAATCAATTGTCCCGGGTACGGCCGGAGGAGGTGGCCTAGTTTCCTTCCCGCCAATTCCTGCCTGCTTGGTGTTTGGTGGCTGATTTTGGGCGGGCTGCATGTGGTAGCGCGTGGGCGCTGTGCAGTGTGGCGCGGCGCGGCGGTGACGCCAGACCCTGATTTACGATGTGGTGACACGAGGAGGCGGGACAGCGCCGCTCGGCACGAGGAACAATAACAGAATCACGAATCACAATGTTTACATGATGCAGCGCTTTCACAGCCGGTGAGAAATGGCTGACAGGCGGCTGTTTAGTGTTGGTGTTATTAATTACCCCTCCGTCCGCAGTGTTACAGCCGGTGTCTCTCTCTCTCGGTCTCTCGCTCTCTTCTCTCTCTCTCTCTCTCTCTCTCTCTCTTTCTCTCTCTATTTATATCTCATTATGTCTCTTCACTATATATACTTATTCTATACAACATATATTGTGGAGAGTGTGTGTGTTTGGTGGTTGGTTTATAAGCAGCCTCACCTGGCCCCACCTGTGGTGCATTGGCCAATCAAAGCACCACAGGTGTACAGCCGTCACCACACACACACACACACACACACACACACACACACACAACACTCAGGAGAGAGCACAGACATGCCCTCACTAAGCACTGTGCTCTGCTTGCAAAAACATCTCCAACCCTCCAATAGGACGCTTTACTGTTGGAGGAGCCCAGAGAAGCCACTTAGGTGGTGTGTGTGTGTAGCAGAGGCTTCTGCTACAATACATTATATTCTATATACACATAACTATCTCTCCCTACCACTGCCAAGCCCTCTCGCTCCATTACTCTCTCTCTCTCTCTCTCTCTCGCTCTCTCGCCCTCTCTCTCTCTCCCCCCCACTCTCTTTCACTCTGTTAGTGTTTGAAACTCTCCTCTTCCAGATACTCTCTGTTCTTCTCCTGATCTGCTTTGAAGAGATTTCACTCCTGCAGAACACACACACACACACACACACACACACACACACACACACGCACACACAGCTCCTTGTGGTCACATTTTGTCAAGAGATAACGCATTCCTCCAAATGTCGCATCATGCATGCATGTCTTTAGATCATGCATGTGTGGACAGCCTAACACGCAAGCACACACACTGAGACCACAAGATTCACAGACATAAAGAACCCGTAACATGTGCACTCACATACACACGTTCACATGCATGGAGATAAGTCAATTAAAATGCATTTTAATTACATTTTAGATGATGTTTGAGGAGAGCTTACCTCAGCTTGCATTGTGGCTGCTGTCTTAAGACGCGCATGTGTTTGTCTTCAGGCCAAACAATCGCTGGCCACGCTGACCAAGGACGTGCCCAAGCGCCACTCGCTGGCCATGCCCACGGAGGCCGTCGTCAACGGCAACAACCAGGAGTGGGTGATGCACGCCGACCTGCCACTGACGGCCGCCATCAGACAGAGCCAGCAGACGCTCTACATCCACCCGGGACACCCCACCGACAGACAGGGTAGGTGTGGGAGTGGCCATCAAGGGCACACACACACATGCGTGCACACACACACATGCACACGCGCATACATGCACACACATGCACTCGCGCAGACACACATGCACATACACACACGCACGCACACACACACACACACACACTCTCACATGCACACATATACACACACACACACGCATGCACACACACACACACATGCACACACACACACACACACACACACACACACACACATGCACGCACAGCACACAACACCACATCACACACACATGCACATACACAACCCACACCACCACACACACACCACACACACACCACCATACGGCTACATCACAAACACACACATGCACGACATATTGGACGATGAAACATATGGAAAATAGAAGTGTAGCGACTATGTAGAATAGGCGACTAGATCTATTTTCACTCTTCAACTCTAAAACACGATCGATCTGCACCGTCTTGACGTGGCCGTGTGCTCTGGGCTCTTAGCGTCGGCTCATCAGTCTTCTCCGTTCTCTGCGGAGTGGCGGCGGAAAGCCTCATGGCCGCCCTTCCTCAGCTCCTTCATGTTCATCGTCAGCCGCTCCCTCTGGGACCATTTAAGTGTAGCAGATCGAGGGTTTTGAGCGCCTTGTACAATAGGAACCGGGTTCAATCCCCCCCCAGTGTCCGTAGCCCAACCTGCGGGGATCCTCGAGCAAAAACGCAGACCCGCCCGCCCTTCCCGGCTCCTTAACGACGTGTCTCTGTATTCAGTTAGTCCCTTTGGATGAAAGTGTGGGTGAAATCCTGAAATAGTTGCACGTTGTGGATTGTTTCGCTGCGGGAACAGAACCTTGTCTGATTCACACCAGCCACAACTCTTACACTACGCTTACGCTTGACGCTTTTTTTGGTCGGACTCATTTTTCAGTTTCACAGGCTCGTTGTTGACAGCCACACTTAGCCGAGTAGCTCTCTTTTATAAGTGTAAGAAATGAGAGAGAAATTAGTTTGGTGCATCCTCACTTCTGTTGCGAAGTGTTTGTTGTTGTTGTTGTTGTTGACTCTTGAGTGTCGAGCAGTTAGAATCAGAATCAGCTTTATCGCCTCAGTTTTTACAAACAAGGAATGTGCTTTTGTGCAATTTGTGCCTAACATTGAACATAATATAGAAATGTAAAAGAAAATCTACAAAATAAGCAATAAACAGACGTAGACTTTACATTTCCAAGCGTCCTTGTTTTCAGCCCTGCTGTCTTTCCGCTAGAGACGGAGCCACCCAGGAGTTGACATTTATGTTTGGATGTATCCATCTAATTACAGCCCCAAAACACCTGGGTCTCTGCGGCACGGCTCTCCATCACATAGCAACGGCACACACACACACGCACACACACACACACACACACACACACACACACCACACACACACACACACACACACACACACACACACACACACACACACACACACACGCACACACACACACACACCTGGACACACACACACACACACACACACACACACAACGGTGCATACATTACGTACGCGAGCTCATTAGCATGTCCTTGGCTGCTGTTCAGGGGCCGGGATCGTAGCCAGTCGTTGCCAGGGTGTCGGACTCCCAGTCGAGAGGTACTAATGTTTGATCCCCAGTGTCCACACACAGCCTACCTGCAGCCATCCTAGAGAAAGATGTGTCCACCTCGACCTCAAAGTTGTTTTGGTCGTTCGTTTGATAAAATAAAAGTGTCCGAAGGGCGGAGGTAGCTCAGGAGGTAAGAGCGGTTGTCTGGCAACAGGAAGGTTGCTGGTTTGATCCCCGGGCTCCTCCGCCTCCTAGCTAAGTGTGGAGGTGTCCCTGAGCAAGACACCACCTAACCCTACCTGCTCCTGACGTGTTGGTTGTTACCTTGCATGGTTGACACCACCGTCGGTGTATGAATGGGTGAATGTGAGGCAACTGTAAAGCACTTTGGATGAAAGCGATATATAAATGCAATCCATTTACCATTTATGTCCGTGAAAGAGGTCAAAGTAGCAACTGTGCTCATTGCTTTGGACTGGAGGTTGTAGACGACCCGGGTTCAGAAAGTGAACGTGAAAGTGAGAGAACGCTCTGCAGTGTTCGGGGTGGACCAGGGCGAAACCAACTGGCTGGCTGACGCTGACATGAATATTCCATCCATCCCATAATCTGACAGTCTGCTGCTTACGACGCTCACAAGTGCTAACAGACGCTAACAACAACAACAACAACAACAAATCATTCAGTGTCGCGGCGAGGCTCGGATGTTTAGCTCCCCAGCCGAAAGGTACCGTGTTCGATTCCCAATGTCCATAACCTCTGCCTAACCTGACCTATAGTGAGACGCTGTCCGCTATGGTGCATTAGATATGACAGTAAACGACCACCAGGCGGGGGTCTCATATGGTTTATAACGTGTCTTCTCTCCCAAGTGGCGGCAGTGCGCTTGAGCCCGTGCCACTCTCGCCAGCCGTCGGCGCTGTCCGACGCCTCGGCTCTGGACGGCGACCGCTCGTCCACGCCCAGCGACATCAACTCTCCGCGCCACCGGACCCACTCCCTCTGCAATGTAAGCTGACCTCTGACCCCCCCCCCCCCCCCCCCCCCCCCCCTCCTCCCCCCCCCCCCCCCCCCCCCCCCACCCCCAAGTGAATGAGGACTTGGACAGACCCACTGGTCAACTCCCCCTCCTTACACACACACACACACACTTACACACACACTTACACACACATATGCATTGCCTGGCTTGAATGCATGTGCTTGCATGTGCTTATTATGGTCTGTTTTGATCATACAACACATGAACATCAGCTCGTGGTGGGAGCCTTTCCCGCCTCTCCGCTCGGCTCAGCTTGATGCTAGCCTAAGCCACGCCCCCCCTCCCCCCTCGCTTCCTTCCCTGCGTACTCGGCTGCCCTTCAATCCCTTTTTTTATTCTCCTTTTTTCATTCCTTATCTTCTTCTCCTCATCTCTCCTATTCCCTTTGATCACACAATCTCTCTATCTCTCTTTTTCTCGCTCTCTCTCTCATCTCACTCTCTCTCTCTCTCTCTCTCTCTCATCTCTCTCTCCTCTCTCTCTTACTCTCCTCTCTCCTCTCTCTCTCTCTCCTCATCTCTCTCCTCTCTCCTCCTCTCTCCTCCTCTCTCTCTCTCCTCCTCTCTCCTCTCTCTCTCTCTCTCTCTCTCTCTCTCTCTCTCTCTCTCTCTCTCTCTCTCTCCTCTCTCTCTCTCTCTCTCTCTCTCTCTCTCTCTCTCTCCCTACTCTCCCTCTCTCTCCCTCTCTCTCTCCTCCCTCCTCTCTCTCCTCTCTATCTCCCCCCCCCCCCCCCCCACCAGTCCCTAGAAGACCTGGAGGAGGCGAAGCGTAAGAAGAAGAAGGATAAGATGGGCCTGGGCTCTCTGTCGAGGGTCTTCGCCCGCGGGAAACAGCGCAAGTCCCTGGAGCCGGGCCTGTTCGACGGTACTACCACCCCCGATTATTACATAGAGGAGGACGCAGACTGGTAACACAGCATCAACAACAACAACAACAACAAAACAAAATCAAAACAAGAGAAAAACAATGCAAGCCCTTGCCTGAGCGAGCCATATAAAGGGGGTGGGGGGGGTGTTGTGTTACGAGTCCAGAGGGAGGGGATAAGTGTAGTGTAAAATTGTTTTAGCTTGTGTGTGTGTGTGTGTGTGTGTGTGTGTGTGTGTGTGTGTGGCTGTCTACATGATGATAACAGTGTGTGAGTTATTGTTCGGTGTGTGTGTGTGTGTGTGTGTGTGTGTGTGTGTGTGTGTGTGTGTGTGTGTGTGTGTGTGTGTGTGTGTTGCCTGTATACGTGACAATGTGAGTGTGTGAGCTATTGTTTGGTGATTGTGTGCGTGTGTTTGTGTGCGTGCGTGCATGCCTGTATACGTAACGATGAGTGTGTGAGTTATTGTGTGTGTGTGTGTGTGTGCGTCTGTGCGTGCGCGCGTGTATACGTGACACGAGGAGTGTGTGTGTGAGGGATGGTTGGGGTTTGCTGTGGCGTGAAGCCTGAGTGGCGAGCGCTGGGATCAGACTGAACCTGCTGCGTAACGCTGCGTAGCTCACAGGACTCGACCCGCGGCGCGCAGCTAATAGCATCTGTTCCGCTGTGTCTGCGCTTGCATTCTTAAAACTGTTCTTATCTTTGGACATCTGATCTGTTCTGTTTTGTTCATTCCACTGGAAACTTGAAGGACTGCTGTACATCTGTAAATAACAGTCGATGTGCACTTTGTGCTTGTAAATGTCTTTGTCTCCTGAATGCCTTTTTGTTCATTTGTTTGAACCCGTTTTTAACCCCCACACCCCAACCCTCCCACACCCACCCACCCGCCCCCCACCTTAACTTAAACCCCCTCCCTGTGTTTTGAATTGTTCCACTCAGTGCATCTCTCTCCCACAACACCACGACGGGAAGTGTTTCCTGTAGGCCAGAATGCAGACTCCTTAGTAATTAGGAATAATGCACGAATAATATGAATCATATTAATAATCGTTTGGCTGTACGCGGACCCAGAGCACAGCCCTGGCAGACGCAACCTGCGGATAAAAAAAAAACCTCAATCAGGGTCATCACCACGGCAGGCAATTCTCACAGCAACATGAAGTCAAACAGGAAGTGTTGCAATTCCCGCGATATGTCTACTTCCTGGCAACAAGTGTGAGTGATGCCGGTTACCCATAATCTCTGCAAAAACGCTCTGCGCCGACTGTGCTGTAGGTTCTACGCCGCAGCTCCTCCCCCCCCCCCACGCTGCTCGAAATTGGAGCACCGAGCGCCGCGCTCAAAGTTCAAATATTTAACTTTTGACCTTGTTTGCCGCTGATCTTTCAAATCGCAACCAGTGAACCAACAGCTGACAAAAAATCAGGTGGCAGGAAATGCTGACGGACAACAAACCAAAAGCAAACCTTGAAAAAAAATATTTCCTTAAAACTAATTGTATATAGTAGTATATACAATAATATACCATAACAACTATAAAATAGCTATATAATAACTATTCTGCAAGATATTGTCATTCTTTTAATATAAACTGGCACTTTGTTAGCCTAGCGCACAGCACCACTCCTGCAAGTTCATAAATAAGACACTTAATTGATGAATAATGAATAAAGAAATGTTGGGTGAGTGCCAGCGGTCCGTAGTGTTGCCCTGCACCACCCTGGCTGAGTAGGAGTCCATTCTGACCC
>PIJE02003234.1:0-30050 GCA_002895965.2 Coryphaenoides rupestris | reverse complement strand
AGGGGACGCCTCCTCCGGTCCCTGTATATGGGAACTAACTCACCGTGTCTCTGTTCGGAGCTTGAACACCAACCACGAACAAGATCGAGCTAGGGACCAGGAGCTAGGAATGGATTATAGGAGTGAGGCCCAGGTCTTAGCTTTTTCAATAAAGCTAAGTACCCCCCCCCGCCCCCTCACTCAGAGTTAGGGAAAAAGGTGAGTACGACATTAGCTTCGTAACACAGGAGTGAGGTAGAGACGGTGTGATTGAGCCCACAGATAGCCACTCCACTGTGCCACACTTGTTACACACATCACACACAACCCACACACACACACACCCCACACACACACAGCACACACTCACACAATCACACAGGGTCAGAGGTCGTTGGAGTCGCTCTCCTCTCTCTCTCTCTCTTCTCTCACCGTATTCTTCGTCTCTCTCTCTCTCTCTCTCTCTCTCTCTCTCTCTCTCTCTCTCTCTCTCTGTGTTGACATGGCTTTAGGTGGACCACTTACCGATTCCGATGAAGAGCTCTTAGGACAGTGCATGAAATCAATTGCCTTTCCACACATGATCAAAGTAGATCTGGTTGTGAGAGTGGATCCAGTATGTTGGTGGTCATGCTGCTAGCAAGAGGCTATGTCCCTGTTGCTGCATGCTGGATTGAAACCAGAATTGTTTAAATCCTATAAGAACAAAGACTTGACAATGAGGGATGGTTGTATAGAAAAGAAAAACAATGGCGATGCAGCCGAGCGCGGTCAAAAAACGCGAAAATAAATATATAAATAAACCGTCCCAAGAACAACCCCAACGACAAATCATTGGCCGAATAAAGGCGGCGTTCAGAGACACCTGTTGGGCAGAGCTACAGTCACGACAACGCGCGGTTCCTGCCGCCGTTCCTCCGGCCCGCGGCAGAACAAAGCGGGACGGAACGCAAGGGAACCTCAAAGCGGTTCGGAGGCTTGTTCTGCCGTTAACAAATGGTTGTTGGCGCACAATGCTGCAGGTCTTCTGGCTACGCGCTGAACCTTGGTGAGGTTATCCCACCATTATTGTTGTTGTGGTGTGGAAGCAGAAACAATGAGGTCGCTGGGGGGGGGTTAGGAGGTGAACAGGAAGTAGTATCTGGGTCACTTCGGTACAACTGCAGGTCAACACTATGAAGACGGTCTCCCCAGTCAGTCATTAAAAAACCAGGCTAACAACACACACACTCCTACACACACACACTGGTGTCAAGAACCACGCTCGCTAGACTGAGTTACATAACTACTACTACTGCGACTACTTCTACGACTATTACCACGACCAAATACTACTACACACTACTAACAACTATCTAATACAATGATAATTGAATCATGGTAATGATAATAAAATGATATTTGTATTTTATATATTGTATAGGTATTTTTATAGGACTTAGACCTACTATACATTTGTAAATCGTTTTATTTTTACTATGCTACAGTTTATTTCTCTATTGCTTTATGTATTGCTATGCAACCTGGCACAAGAATTTCCTTTCAGGAATTAATAAAGTCTTATCTAATCTTATCTTAATACAATGATAATCTAATGCAATGATAATACAATGATACAGTAATATATAAACAATAGGAAATTAAATATAGATGGGTGTGAACTGTAAACCACAAACAAGCATGTCGGTTTCGTATTGGTTGATAAAATAGTCTTGACTTGTTGTCTATCCTATTACGTGTTAATGGGCTGCAGCAGCACGAGGTCTCTTCATGTCACATTGGATTCATTTTCATTTAGCTCTCTAATCCACATTCATCGACTTTTGTCCACCGACGACGCCTACCGCTACCAACTCCCAACTCCATCACACACGAACCCGCCGCACCCCCCACCGACCTTCCCCTCTGCTCGTCCAATCACACAGACTCCGACAGTCTCTCCAGCCCCACCCGCCTCAGTCTGAGCCTATCGGACGGCTCGGAGGACCAGCTGGACCGCCTCCAGCAGGTGGAGCTGGCCAGGACCACGCCCATGTCTCAGTGGAGGGCGGGCACTGTGCAGGCCTGGCTGGAGGTTGTCATGGCGATGCCCATGTACATCCGCACCTGCTCAGAGAATGTCAAGAGTGGCAAGGTAACCCGTGTTCAAATTTAAGTGTGTGTGTGTGTGTGTGTGTGTGTGATTGAATGAAGGGACAACCACGCTATTTCAATCTCATCAGTGACTTTTATTTAGATATCGTTTATACATTTATGGCTTTTCAAATCACACAATATGGCGGCTGCCACTGAAAGGCGTAGCGAGCAGGGCTGGCTGGTGATGCTGCTGGACTGCGTGGTGCTGGTGTGCAGGTGCTGCTGGGGCTGACGGACGAGGACCTGGAGCTGGGTCTGGGCGTCGGAGCTCCATGCACCGCAGGAAGCTCCGTCTGGCCATCGAGGATTACCGGACGCAGAGGGCGGCCGAGGGTAACAGGAGGGGGAGGAGAGAGAGAGAGAGAGAGATAGATAGAGAGAGAGAGAGAGAGAGACCTTGACTGGATCTCTTGTCTTGGACTCCCTTACCCAGCTGATGCAGGCTTGGTGAGGATGGATTGTGGGCTCCCTCTGCTGGTGGTCAATATGGAGGCGGGCATGGAGACCTGATGGCTTGACCTTAAGTCAGAAACAGGAGCCAGAAACTCTTCCTACATCGTCCCTTTTGAACGTCTGTGATTACACACCAACTATAATGTTATGTAACGTCAGACTCTAAACTATTGGGACTGATTTAATAACATAAGTTAAGCGGTCCGTTATTAATCCCAGACAGGTTAATAAAGTGCCACATCAGAAAGTAAAGGGCAGAAATACATTAAAGAAATGAATTATTTTAAAGGTACTATATGTAAGGAAATCACTGCAAATAATAATCAGAAACTAATGTTAGTTCTAATCATAATTAAAGCTTGTACACATTTTAAAAAGCTATGAAATACATATTTTTAAATTGTCCAAGCTTACTTCGTTCCTTTTTCCCGCGAAATCCGACCCGACTCAAATATAAGAGAAATCAGCCCAAACGCTGTTCTACACAACAGAGAGAGTCGGGGAAGCTCTCATGTTTTAACTTCAACCACAACCTGCTCACAAACTGGCAATTTGAAGCGATTTGTGCTGTAAAATCCTGCATGTAGTCCCTGAACGGATTCATTATTCTTACATACGGCACCTTTAAATCATGTAATGATAAGCATAATTAACCAAGTCCCTCGGACCCTTCTTGTCCACCTACAATAATAAGCTGTGTGTTAATAGGCTGTCCAAGGCGGCGGACCTGGACCACCACTGGGTGGCCAAGGCATGGCTGAGTGACGTGGGGCTGCCCCAGTACTCGCAGGCCTTCCAGGGCCACCTGGTGGACGGCCGCGTGCTCAACTCGCTGACGCGCCGCGACCTGGAGCGCTACCTCAACGTGTCCAAGAAGGCCCACCAGGTCAGCCTGCTGCTGGGCATCGAGCTGCTGCACGCGCTCAGCTTCGACAAGGAGGTACGCCAGGAGAGCTAGCGTAGCGGACATGCACCTGCTAGCAGAACATACAAATTATGAACATACTGGGTGTGTGTGTGTGTGTGTGGTGTGGTGACTGTGTGTCGTGTGTGTGTGTGTGTGTGTGTGTGTGTGTGTGTGTGTGTGTGTGTGTGTGTGGTGTTGTGTGTGGTGTGTGTGTGTGTGTGTGTGTGGTGTGTGTGTGTGTTGTGTGTGTGTGTTTGCCCTGCCCAGGCTCTGCAGGCACGCCGCATGCAGTGTGAGCACCAGAGCGCGGACCCCCTGGTCTGGACCTCCCACCGCATCATGCGATGGATACGAGAGATCGACCTCAAGGTGGGCGGGGCCAAGAGAACGAGACCAAGCTAACGTTACACAGTTTGATATGTTTTGATCTCAGAAGGGCGTGTGGAGTAAGTCACACATGTGCAAGTCATGAGCAAGTCTTAAGTCTTAGCCTTCAAGTCTTAAAGGACTCCTATTATACCACCAGGTGTGAGCGTGATTAGACATTCCAAGCGGTTTCAGAATAATATTATTCTAAATCTACAATAAGTCACAATCTGGAAATTACAAAGTACCCTGCACTAAACAATAGCCTTACATCGCTGTTTAGAAGTGCATCGTGTTAGCTCTACAACAATGACCATGATGCAGATGGAGTGGATATGTTTTTGGCACAGCTGTACCAACACTGGCAGCGCAGTGATTGTAACAGAGCAGGCACATAATTCAAATGAATGAATGAAGTGTTAAAGAGGCACTTGAAAACTTTGCACTGGAAAATTGCGAGAAATGTTTGTCATGTGACTGAAGTTCCCCAACTCTGCCATAGCTTTGTACATTTAAAACATTTGTCGCTTGTTACGTACTTAAAAAAAAACAACACACTTCCATCCAAAAGCATCTGACAATACCACGGGTGGGTTTATTCTTAGTGTGGGTGGGCCCTCGTGGGAATCGAACCCTTAGGCCTGGCAGTGCATTTAATAACAACATTCTGTACCACTTGAGCCAGACATCAACACACACGCTGTCAAACACTTCCCTTCCCAGAGTCTACTAAACAGGAAGCAGCTTCCCTGAATGAATGAATGACAGACTGAGCCAGTACACTACAGTATAACTGCCTCTCCCACTCCCCGAACAGGGAGTGGGGAAAAACAGAGCATTTGGTCGTGTAATCTTCAATCCTGCCATAATGGATTACAAAGCTCTTTGTTCGCTTGTGACGGTGATGTAACACGAATACCCTGAGTCAACACTGCTGGCGCGTCGCTCCCATTATGACGGAACAGTGGGCCGGGTTTAGCGGAGATAAGGTCTGTTCATCCTCACTCACTGTTGCACTTAGATCTCTTTGTTTGTTTGGCTATCAAAACAGTTAAGAGGTAATATTGCCATTATAGCTCAGGGAATCTTGTCTGTGAAGAAGAGCATTCATGCAGAATGTGGGTTATTGATCACAGTGTCATAGCGTGTGGTGGGGGTAATGGTGTTTGACTTCCAACCGAAAGGTACTGGGTTCGATCCCTAATAGCCATACCTGTCGGAATCAGCCAGATGTCTAACCCGTAGCTGCTGCTTAAGGAGCCCATGTTGTACCACCAGGTGTGATATTGATGATCAATTACCAGTCTGCAACCTGGCAGGCTGATCTATCCATCAAACCTGGACTCACACCTTATTATACCACCGGGTGTGAGTGTGATTATCCATTAAGGCCGCCACACACCGGGCCGAACATCGGGCGTCGGAGAGTCTTGAGAGGTCGGTGACATGAGTCTCTTTGGTGTGTTCGGTCTCTCTCTCTCTCTCTCTCTCTCTCTCTCTCTCTCTCTCTCTCTCTCTCTCTCTCTCTCTCTCCCTCTCTCCCCCTCCCAGGGCGAGCTTGCAGGACTATGAGAGGCAGCGTATGGGCACGCCCCCCTCGGTGTGGAGGCAGGGCTCCTTGGGCCGACCGCCAAGCTCGTCCGGGCGCCACGCGGACGACGAGGGCTCTCTGAGGAGGAGAGCGGTCAAGGTGGGGGCGGACATCTTGTAAAACGGTGGCCTCTAAATAGCTCTTCTCCTTCGCGAGCCTCCAGTAGCGGTCAATACTTTGTTTGTTTGTTTGTTTGTTTGTGCTCCTTCATTTGGTTGTCAATGTCAACATTTGTCCACCATGATAATGTATGAAAGGCGTCTTCGCTTTTGTCTAGCATTCATGGAGCCCGAGTAGAAATAAGGATGAAACTGTTTAAATTGGGGTTTTTTTTTAATTGAAGACATGTGACTCTCAGCCCCCTACAGGGTTCAGCCCAAAAGCACGCAATGGGCGGGACTTCAGTTGCCATGGCAGCTATGGCTCGCTGCCACGGGAAGTTTGCGACGAGGCTCCGCCCAGACCGGAGGGCAGTCCAATCGGTGGCTACACCACGATCGAGGTCACCAACGTGTGAGGTCACCAGACTGGTGGACGGAAGCACCTTGCTCACGGGCTGGAAATTAAAAAAAAATCAGGAACAATTCCAGTTTTGGCCACACAGTTGGGTATGAGATGCAGACTTTTCTGAATTTCGTGGACTGAATGCACTTTTTAAATGGAGCTTTTTGAATGAAGCCTGTTTTTTTTAAACCAGTTTTGTAGCATCAGAAAGTGTTTTATGGCTCAATTAGCAGGGTGTTGTGCTAAGGCTTTTAAGGGCGTTGATGTCCTGGCTTCAGGCCTGTGTCGAGCTGAAGAATGACTTATTTTTGTATTTTACGTGTAAATGTCTAAATGTAAATGTGCTGTTGAGCAATGTCTTTGCTCAACAGGATGTGGCTGAGCTGTTGGTTTTCGTTGAGTGTTTCTTCTTCGTTAGCATAAACAGTCGCTGTACAGGACACTGGGATGGCTCGCCGACTAACCATAAAGAAAAGACTTGAGAAAATAGATTTTATAACATTTGCTTTGATAGTTTTTTTTTCAATAACTGACATTTGTAATGCCTTGTGAACAAAGAGGACAACACTGAACAAAACAAAAGAAAAAAAATGTGTGAATTTGTTTGAAAGTTGAACTTGCTAGTTCAACTAGTTCAGTTTTACATTTTGTTTTACATGTTGTTTGAACGGTGGTGTTTAAACAATGACTGGAGTACTTCTGCTGAATCTTTTAACATTTTCTACGTGTCCTTAAACATGAAAAATATCATCAGAACATAAGACATGATGCCAGCCTGAAAACAGACACTTTAAATGGAAAAAAAATATCTCAGCTAAAAATCCAGACTCCATTTTCTGGCGACGATCGGGCAGTCGTCTTGGTCTGTGGGCGCCTTTAGTCTACCAGCCTATTCAGTGTACCAACTTGTAAACTGATCTATCCATCATACATCTAGGGCGACACTCCCACTGGCGACGACACTATGTCACAATGACAATTGTAGCCTTTGAAAAGGCTTGTAATGGTGAATCACACTCACACCTGGTGGTATAATAGGGCTCCTTTTAAGGATACTTGGTTTTCTGTTGCTCAGTATGGGCATACAGATTCCATATTTTTTAAGTCCCGCCTACCAGATGCTGATTCGCCGGGTGAAAGTTCACGCCGTGCCAAGTACCGCTCAAGCAACCGAAACCAACCAGACCCTGAGTCGCAGAAAGTGGGCAGGGTTTCAGGGACTGTAACCAGGCAAACACCACATCACACCTGGTGGTAGAATAGGGGCCCTTTAATGACCCGTGTCTGAATTCACTGTAAGTCTTTGGATGAACGGTCACGAGTTATGTTCCAACTCTCGTGTAACCTTCTCTCCAGGAGTACGCCGACAACCTCCAGAACAGCGGAGTCCACGGGGCCGTGTTGGTCCTCGACCCCACCTTTAACACGGACGCCATGGCAACAGCGCTGGGCATCCACAGCAGCAAGCACATGATTCGCCGACACCTCGTGGAAGAGATGCAGAGCCTGGTCGGCCCAATCAGGTGAGAGACGGGACGGAGAAGGGGGCGTGGCAAGGATGACCTGGGGAGGGAGGGGAGGGAGGGAGAAAGGGAGGAGAGAGAGAGAGACCAGCTTCAAAAGTTCTATCTATCTATCTTCTGTTTTTATTTTAGAGTGATTTTTCTAAGATGATGAGGATGTGTGACGAAGGGTGATTTTGACACCATGTGATGCTTATAAGATTAGACTGCTTGGTTAATCAGTGAGAGAGGAAACGGAGAGCATTATCTGAGTGATGGCGAGGATATAAAAGCAAATTAGTGGGTTTTAGTTTATTTCAGTTCCATGGAAAATTGGAGATTAAAACGATGACGCCGTTTGCCAAAGAGTAATGTTAACGCTGTATGCCCACGTTGTGAAGTACAGCGAACTACAGCAAAACAAACATCTCTCTCCTCTCCCTTCTTCAAGCCCCAAGAAAACACTGAATAAACCAAAAGTGTTTCATTCGTGTTTATTTGTGTCCTGTTCTACTTGTTCAAGCTGGCAGATTATTTAGAAAGTCTCTTTGTACGCAATATGAACAAAATGTAAGAAATGATTATTATGGTAATTTGATATAATGTGAAACCGCAAATATCATTCACACATGTTTCTCTCTCTCTCTCTCTCTCTCTCTCTCTCTCTCTCTCTCTCTCTCTCTCTCTCTCTCTCCCCTCCCAGGGCGAGCTTGCAGGACTATGAGAGGCAGCGTATGGGCACGCCCCCCTCGGTGTGGAGGCAGGGCTCCTTGGGCCGACCGCCAAGCTCGTCCGGGCGCCACGCGGACGACGAGGGCTCTCTGAGGAGGAGAGCGGTCAAGGTGGGGGCGGACATCTTGTAAAACGGTGGCCTCTAAATAGCTCTTCTCCTTCGCGAGCCTCCAGTAGCGGTCAATACTTTGTTTGTTTGTTTGTTTGTGCTCCTTCATTTGGTTGTCAATGTCAACATTTGTCCACCATGATAATGTATGAAAGGCGTCTTCGCTTTTGTCTAGCATTCATGGAGCCCGAGTATAAATAAGGATGAAACTGTTTAAATTGGGGTTTTTTTTTAATTGAAGACATGTGACTCTCAGCCCCCTACAGGGTTCAGCCCAAAAGCACGCAATGGGCGGGACTTCAGTTGCCATGGCAGCTATGGCTCGCTGCCACGGGAAGTTTGCGACGAGGCTCCGCCCAGACCGGAGGGCAGTCCAATCGGTGGCTACACCACGATCGAGGTCACCAACGTGTGAGGTCACCAGACTGGTGGACGGAAGCACCTTGCTCACGGGCTGAACACACACACACACACACACACACACACACACACAACGGTACACCAATATCTGAGAGATAATCTTTATTTCCTTACAGGTATCGAGTAGTTATTATATTTTCTTGATTCATATTTTTAGCTGAGATATTTTTTTTCCATTTAAAGTGTCTGTTTTCAGGCTGGCATCATGTCTTATGTTCTGATGATATTTTTCATGTTTAAGGACACGTAGAAAATGTTAAAAGATTCAGCAGAAGTACTCCAGTCATTGTTTAAACACCACCGTTCAAACAACATGTAAAACAAAATGTAAAACTGAACTAGTTGAACTAGCAAGTTCAACTTTCAAACAAATTCACACATTTTTTTTCTTTTGTTTTGTTCAGTGTTGTCCTCTTTGTTCACAAGGCATTACAAATGTCAGTTATTGAAAAAAAAACTATCAAAGCAAATGTTATAAAATCTATTTTCTCAAGTCTTTTCTTTATGGTTAGTCGGCGAGCCATCCCAGTGTCCTGTACAGCGACTGTTTATGCTAACGAAGAAGAAACACTCAACGAAAACCAACAGCTCAGCCACATCCTGTTGAGCAAAGACATTGCTCAACAGCACATTTACATTTAGACATTTACACGTAAAATACAAAAATAAGTCATTCTTCAGCTCGACACAGGCCTGAAGCCAGGACATCAACGCCCTTAAAAGCCTTAGCACAACACCCTGCTAATTGAGCCATAAAACACAGGCCTGAAGCCAGGACATCAACGCCCTTAAAAGCCTTAGCACAACACCCTGCTAATTGAGCCATAAAACACTTTCTGATGCTACAAAACTGGTTTAAAAAAAACAGGCTTCATTCAAAAAGCTCCATTTAAAAAGTGCATTCAGTCCACGAAATTCAGAAAAGTCTGCATCTCATACCCAACTGTGTGGCCAAAACTGGAATTGTGGGCACAGCCCTCTCAAACACAACCGCACACCTCTTGAATTGTTCCTGAACAGATTTATTTCACTTTTTTTTATAATTTTTCCAGCCCGTGACGGCAAGGTGCTTTCGCTTATCTCCTGTCCACGTGCCCGCCGCTCTTCAACGTCCTAGCATTGAGCGCCAGCGTGTTGTCATGTGCGCCTGTTGTGTGTTTGGTGTGTGTGTGTGTTGTGTGTGTGCATGTGTGTGTGCCCATGTGTGTGTGTGCTGTCTGGCGCGTGTGTGTGTGTGTGTGTGTGTGTGTGTGTGTGTGTGTGTGTGTGTGTGTGTGTGTGTGTGTGTGTGTGTGAGAGACAGGACAGTTTGCAGACAGTAATAACAGCTTGTGGTCTGTATTACAGTGGGTGGTAACGGGAGCTCAGGGGTGGCTGCCTTATGATCGCTGTCCACACATGACTGAGTCCTAGGTATGTTGAGCCGTGAGTCAGTGATATGCAGAACCCCTCACATTTTGTTTATACACACACACACACACACACACACTAACTTACACACTAACTCAAACGCATATTCACTGACTGACTCATTATTAGGCCTACCAACACATAAGCACTCACTCACTCACTCACTCAGGCACACACACAAACACTGACACACACAGACACAGACAGACAGACACGTCATAACATCTGAAGAGGCGTCCTCTTCTCCTCTTCCTCATCGTCTTCATCTTGCTCACCATTTCCCGTCAGTCACAAAACAATCACACACACGCCTGATAAAACAAAAACCCCTCAACTAACTAAGTGACCTTTAGCTGGATGACATCCTGGTGCTACGGCCAATCCCGCCTCAACTATCCACACCCCCGCCCACCCCCGCACCCACCCCCTGGTCCAGTAAAAAACAAGCAAGTCATTGTGGGCTTTGACTTTGTGCTCTTGTAAATCAGACGCTATCTGCGCCCGCCTGAGACGTCATGGCTCCACGCCAAGGTGTGCTAGCTTGATCCGTCGTCATAGCGCCTCGCTTGTGTCACTCATGACGTTTGTTTATCAGCCAGGAGTCAATCAGTAGCCAACTGTTACCGTCATTCGGAACGGATTACCGTCTGATATAAAAACAATATCATTGAGTTACCGTATATGCCATATAGCCCATGATATGGATGATAAAGCGACATGATTGATGTCGCCTAATGACACCGACGCTACACAGGCCTCCACAACTGGCTGCACTTCCCTCGGCGTCCCGGACATAAACAGGATATCTGTGACTATATTCAGCAATATCCTGTGTGGGGTAAGAAAAAGGGGGGAAAGCCCACAGAATGAAAGCAACGACTTTTCTAGTTCACATAACATAGGAGGTGACTGAAATCAAACTCGGCCTTCATCGGGTGACCTTTTAAGGCGGGCCACCGGGTATCATGTGGGGGAATTCTGGAGGTCCACAATGTGCACTTTGAGACACATCACATGCCACCATATGAAGTGAATTATCAGGGGTTTTCAAGGAGCCTTCTAGAGACTATAGCAATATAGGCCCTGCCATCAATTTCACATGAGGTTGTGTGTTTGTGTGGGCATTTTAAAAGTTGAAAGTACAGGGGAAGGTTGTGTTGAGATGTGTTGAAGACTACTTTTAGGACCTCTACAACAGCAGAGCAACATGGTTGTTTTAGGCCTATGTAAAAAAATACAAAATACAAAAACATAAATCACCAATAGTTTTCTGTGACTGCTGTCAAATGTGTTTGTTTGACTTACTTCATTAGCATTTATTGTGTGTAGAATTGACGATTCATTGAGCGGGAGTGAGGACTTCATGTTTTGTTAACGGGTGGACAAGAATGATTTCTTGTTCATGATATTTATGGTCAACGTTAATTCCTCTCTTGGGCAGTTTTGGGGGGCCCCTGTGGCCCTATATGATGGCCCATGGTGGCGCAATAATGATACATTTCTAGATGTCTTGCAAAGCTAACAGGAATAAAATGTATTTTTCATTTTCAGTTTTCATTATTGTAATTTAATTACAAAATGTAACTAACTAAGTTACTGAAACAAATATCAATCATGGTATTTTATGTGTTTTTGTGCGCAATTACTTAATATACTGAACTTAACATTTTGAAAGTTTGAATGTGCCCCTCTGACAAAACCACCGGCCCCAGCCTGCAGGACCCCCCACCCCAGTAACATGGGCAGGGGCGGCACCAGGGATTTTGGGCCCCGTGAAAAGATACCTGGGTGTTCACATAGACAATAAAATGGACTGGACTAAACACACAGAGGCCCTGTATAAGAAAGGTCAGAGTCGCCTGTATTTCCTATGGAGACTCAGATCTTTCAATGAGTACGTTTACATGCACACAATAATCCGATAACTGGGAATAATCAGGTAATGGTAATGATCTGATTTGACGCGTTTACATGCACTTAAGTAATCAGACAACTGAAAACCCAGGTTTACATGATTCAGTCGATTAGTTGGATTTCTTTCATGATGTTCATGACGTTCATGATGTAAAACTCAAACTTCATGTCTTGTTTACAACATGGCGTCGCTTATCATGGCATCAAAAATGTCCCCGTTCCTATACTTTCTCCCATCTAGTAGATGAAGGATGTTCATGTTCTTCATTTCATTGAGCATGAGTTTTGTTTCCTCTTCCCTCCAAAAATGGGTTCTACCCACGGATCTACCGCTGCCGCTCGCCATGTTTGTTGTTGTCCTGTGGTATGGACATCCCCTTGCGGGAAGGACAGTTGAAATATAAGACAATGAACACTGAGCAATATCATGTGCAATATTACCATTCAACATCATGTGCAATTTTCCTCAGTATTACATGCAATATTAATATAACTGACCAACATCATGTGCAATACTGTCAATATCATGTGCTATATTATTATTATTATTATTATCATGTTATCTATAAATATTGTCTATACTATAATACTACCTCTCATCTCCTCTCATCATCATGTGCAATATTCTTAATGTCATGTCCAATACCTCTCCTACATTACCTTTCAACATTTTGTGCAATATTCTTCCCTTCAATTATGCCAAATCGTTTTCGTTGTCTGAATATCTCATCTTACAGATATTTTTATATTTTGACATTGACATTGTATATTTGTAAATCTTTTATTTTTATTATTCTGTCGAGTTCACTATCGTTGTATTGTACTGTATTGTACTTGCTATTCAACCTGGCACAAGAGTTTCCTACGGGTTCCATCTTATCTTACCTTATCGTATCTCATCTTATCTTAATTGATTTAGCCGATTTTAACTGTAGTGACGTCACTAATCACTTAGAAGAAAAGTAATGCAAATAAAAACAAAACTTTACATTTCAGGCTTTTAGCGGCCACGCCCACCACGACCACGCCCTCAACCCACGACCACGCCCTCAACCCTCAACGCACGACCACGCCCACCACGAGGACCCGTCACGGTGAACGGGTCTCGGAGGTCCCTCCCCTCCGCTTCCCGTCCGCGCTAGAAAAAGTCTCTGGTTGGTTGTTCCTGGTACTCCGCGGAGAGGAGGTGTGCTGCTCCTGCTGCTCCTTCCTGGTCACGTCCCACACCGGAGGACACTTTTGGGAGGAGGAGGAGGAGGAAGAAGAAGAGGAGGAAGAGGAAGAAGAAGAACGGCTACTTTTGTGACCCGCAACGCAATGTTTTAAACGGAACTCCACGGGAAGGTAAGTCAGACCCTATCGTCTCCCACGCGCGGATACTTTTGTGCGTTTTTATTTGAATTTATTAGAATTTTTCTATTTCTATACAGATGATCGAATAATGTGGCGGTCGATCAATAAAAGTGCAGATAAACGTGAGCGTCTCCTGCTCGGCATCGGGCCGTTGGTTGTTGTTGATGGTTTCTTTTTTTTTCTTTTTTTTATGCGGGGCGATGCTGACTTTCTTTCCACTGGTTTCCATTGTGTGAATAATGTGCACACATGACGCTTCTAATCATGTGTCATAGTGTGTATACATGTGTGCGTAGTTGGCGTCGACACGATACATGTGTTTATTATTTGTTATTATTGTTGTTGTTGTGTTTTTTAATAAAAGCAACATGTAGTCTGTTGTAGAGGCGGAGGTGGGGATAGGGGGGATACTTGAGTAAGAACAGAACAAATGATTACAGAATAAATCACTTTGTGTGTCATTCCTCAATATCAAACAGTCAGAGGCAGCTCTACAGGCTTTTTGAGTAAACTTTCTACGTCTATATGTGGCCAGCTGTCATACACACAAGGCGGCGTTTATGGTTCACTCCGTACATTCTTTGGCCAGTGGTTGACTTCTAGTTTTACAGCCGAGAAGAAAAGAATCGTCATGATGGTCGGGCCCCCTGCTGCAGGTCTGGACGTGCACCGCAACACGCAATCACTGGATCACTGAATGATCACTGAACAAGACCAGTATGGGATGATCGTGATGCGTCCTGAATCTAAAACAGTTGGCTCATCCTTTTCAACTTGGACATTTGAAAGTCCACCCTGCAGGGCAACCTAAACTAGAAACAGTGGTGCTCAAAGCTGTGCAAATATGTATTGTACTTTGTTGTGCTCTCAGGTTTCAGCAGGACTTTCCAAACACAAAACAGACAGCAAAGGCCTTCTGACTAAATAGGGCAGGCCTAGTGTTTTGCCCCATGACTGATGCTGATTCTAAAGAATACAGTTTCTGGCGGTTTTCCGTTGTGTGATGAATATCAATTTGTAGATGACGAAACAGCTTTCTTATCTAGCGTGTTCGGGTTTACCCTTCTGACGAGGCTGTTTGCATTACCACACCAACGCTTGAAGGAAATGTCAGTGGTTGTTTTTCGTCAGGAAAAACAGCATTAAAATGTACATGTGGACCCCCAGGCCCATGAACCCTGGGGAGGCTGTTGGCCCGTGCGCTTGGACTCTTGAAGTAGCAAAGAGCTCTGGGAGACACCATAGGAAAAGGAAACGAAAAAAGTGAAGCATTAATTAGTTCCAGCATCTCTGAAAGAACTACTGACTCACACTGATCTCGTCGCACAGAGGAGTAGTTTTACTTCAGGCAAGGGGTGCCTTAGTAAATATATGTAGGGAGGAAGTCATGGTGGATGAACTGGTCAAACGCTGGACACCAAGGGTTCTGGCAGAAGGGCAGACTTCACTCATGTGTGATATTGTCCATACAGTTATACCCTTTCGAGGTGGATTTGTTTTCGGTTTACGTCAAAGGTGCCTTTTCAGATAGACTTCGCGTGTGTGTGGATTTGTGGAGCTCGGTCTGGGCAGCGGTTGATTTTGACATCTGAGAGAAATGTTACGGTGTGTGTGTCCTTTTCACGTACAACATCGCTCATCCACAACGATGGTACAAAGAAAAGTATCACGAAGCCCACGTAGCCATGAGGATAACGGGTCCTCCCTCCTTCCTGCCTCAAACTCTTGGCCCGAAGCGTCTGCCTCGCCCAAAAAATGTCAAGTATGTGTGCCGAATCAATGGCATGTATTTGCAGTAGCCGGTTATCTAGAAAAGCCAATAAAGGCTACGCTGAAAACGAGAAGCTCACTTTTGGACTCACTTTCCAATATGGTCGTACGCTGACAAACAGTATCTCTTCTAGATACTGTATGTCTATATTGGTTCCCACACAAGCCTCTCTGTGCTGTTTATCTAATCGACTCATCACGTCTCTCGCACTGTGTGTGTGTGTGTGTGTGTGTGTGTGTGTGTGCGTGTGCGTGTACATGTGCGTGCCCCTCTCTCTCAGACTGGAGTGGGCAATCACAGCTGAGCAGAGAATGCGGGCCAGTGGCAACGGGGCCCAAAGCCCTCCACCCAATGAAGGGAACACCAACATCCCAAATGCCAATGCCAACACCCCGATTCAACAACGGCACCAAAACAACAACAACAGTGGCAGCAGAAGCGCTAGCAGCAGCAACACGGAGAACTCGGGCTCCCAGTACGCCATGTGTGCCCTGGGCGTGGGTCTGGTGGCCCTGGGCATCGTCATGATCGTCTGGAGCGTGGTGCCGGCGGACGGAGGCGGGAAACACGACGGCAGTGAAAATGACGGCAATGACGGTGGGGATGGGGGCGGCGGTGGGGGCGGGAGGCCGGACAACCGCAACAAGGTGTCGTCGGTGGCCTTCGTTTTGGTGGGCTCCGGCGTGGTCATGCTGCTGCTGTCCCTGTGTCTCGGGGTCCGCAACAAGCAGCGGGAGCTGCAGGGGCTCCGGGACACCGAGCAGCGCAGGGAGGCGGCCGGCGGCGTCCAGCAGGAAGCGGGAGAAACGTGAGTCGCTAAATAAATTTCTTCGACCGCACTGCTGTCAATAAACAAGCGTACATTATTCATGTCCGCAAGGCAAGGGAGGGAAGGCCGGTTGTACTGGTGTGTGCGGAATTTCTCAATGTCTCCGGTTGGATATATAATTTTGTCCCGGGAGCCTAATTTAAATGGCTAGTGAGAGTGTAATTATTACATAACAAAACAGTCTCATGTATAGTCTAGTGTTGTTTAGGGTGTTTGACTCTTGGCCAAAAGGTTCTAGGTTCAAATTCCATTGTCCTAACCCTACGCTAATCCTGTATGCTCATTAATGACGTTGCCAAATTGGATCAAAGTGGATACAAGTGCTTTGCAAATAGTGTCAATAATGTCAAACTGGCATTACTCCTCTGGCCTCACCCATATGTGTCTGTCTTAACTCGTCTGTTTTATTGAACCGCAATAACAAATTATTTCCATGAAACTCTCCAGGGCTGAGGAGCGCGCACAGAGGTACGCCGTGCCCAGCTACGAGGAGGTGGTGGGCAGCGGCCAGTACCCCGTCCGCCAGAGCAACCTCCGCCAGAGCTCCACCTACCTCCCCTCCTACGACGACCTGGAGCAGCAGCAGCAGCAGCAGCACCAGGTGGACAGCGTCCAGTATGACAACGAGGGCGCGGGGGTCGACGGCAGCACTCCGGGAGACCCGTCTCCCGCTGCTGCTGCCACCGGTCCAGAGGCCCTGGCGCCCAACGGCAGAGCCGGGAAGACCACGCGGAAACTCCTGCCCATCAAGATCCGCCGGATTAAGTCTGAGAAGCTGCATTTGAAAAATGTGGACAACAGCCAGGCGATGTCTGGGCTGAGTATAGAACCTCTGACACCACCGCCGCAGTATGAAGACAAGGTGCCTCCGATTTAGAAGGACCTGTGGAGAAGGGTCAAACGCACCATGGAATGGATGGTTGGGAATTCCCTGTAACGGTCTGTCCAGGCTCTTCTGTGTCATGTTCTGATGGAGAAAGAATATGAGTCCTGTTTGCCACATTCAAAAGCGCCACTGTCCAAACGCTGGCTTTGAAACCTTGCAGAAGTTAAAGCGGGGAATGCCAACATGGTGGAGTGTATCTCCACTATGGGACCTCCCTGGATATCTCCCAGAGCACCGAGCTTTATGGTGATGGTCACTCATTCCAAGCCTGGAGTACTTCCTATATGTTGGCCAAGCATGTTCAAGCGCTTCATGGAGAGTTAAAATGCGGTGTATTGTATTTACACATTACACATGTACATACTGTGTTCTCTTTCTACAACGTAGCAGTGAGTGTACGAGACTGTGTGTGTGTGTGTGTGTGTGTGTGTGTGTGTGTGTGTGTGTGTGTGTGTGTGTGTGTGTGTGTGTGTGTGTGTGTGTGTGTGTGTGTGTGTGTGTGTGTGTGTGTGTGTGTGTGTGTGTGTGTGCGCGCGTGCGGTTGTACGTGTTGGGGATGCAAAAAAATACCCAAAAAGTACATTGGAATACAGCACGGTCCAAATGTCAGCAAGTGATCGATTTGTCGCGTTTTTTTTTTTTATGTCTGACAAAGTTTTCACTAATTTCCACATGTAGAAAGTGGGTCTGTGTTTCATGCGGTGTGCATTACACCCACACCAGAGTTGGGCTGGTCACAGTTATTTCCGTTTGCGTTTGATTGCTGTAGAGATAGCTACACTTCTCAACAGCAATTTTTAAATGTGACACATATCCAGTATAATTGCATTTTAGTAAGGCTATTGTTTCGGGCAGGATATCGAACATCTGTTGAATATCCAATATCTTTCTAACAAAAGAACAATGTTCAGTGTGTAGCACATTTTTAGCGCTATGCTGCTACTTCACTTTCAGTGTTGATGTTGGGATGTTCCTGGCAGGCTGCCATTATTGTAAAACTTAGAACACAGGGAACTCCACCGACCCGGGCCAGCTACTCAACATTGCCAAACTAATTTATTGCATACAACCGCTCAACAACAACTGTGTGTGTGTGTGTGTGTGTGTGTGTGTGTGTGCGCATTCCACCGTTTCCATTGAATATTCGGTACAGGACACCAAAGAGACTTGGTATTAAATCAATGGACAAATGAGTGAATGAAATGAATGCATTAATAATCTATGCTAGTATTTCACATGGGACCTTTCAGATAGGACCATAAGGACTGTGATCGCTGTGCCTTGTTCCACTGTGAGTTGTGACGCTGGCTGGAAGTCAGCCAGGGCCTGGTGAAAAGTCAGAAGGCCTTTCCCCCTTGCCCGGTCGTCATGGTGAAGGGGGCGGGGCCACAGAGGCGGCATTCGTCTCCGCTCTTGTCTCATGCTGTCCTCTCCCTCAGGATGAGCAATGAAATCCTTTTGCAGCTGTTGGATAAGGGTCTCTCTCTGTCTCTCTCTCTTTGTGCCACATTCCCAGCCCCGGGTTTGAGTCACATATCGTTTGTTCTATCCACGGCCTTCTAGGAGCGCCTGGCGGCCGGCCAGGGAGAGTCATGCTGCCCTGGGGATACTTCAAGCTAACACTATTATGTTCACGGTGGTGCGGTGCCCTGCTTGTTTAAAGCATTGAGAATGAAAACTGCAAAAACGTCATTCAGAGCTGTAATATTGACCAAATATCTTTAACTCGTCTTTTTTTGTTGTGAGGAGCACATATAAAGTAGTCACATGTTTTTTTTGTGGCACAATGTGGACCTTTTCTTTTTCTTTCTTTTAAGCATTTATAATCTTGGATGGAAATTCACTGCCTCAACTCATTGTCATGGTTACACGTAATTGTGTTGTCAAAAGTGACCAATCAGGGTTTTTAAGAACCATGTCTGCAATACTGCTTTTTGTAAAGTCAAAACTGAATCAGTTTTTGTCCATTTCCATTGGTCTGTGTACCTCATTTTCAAAGAGACAGACACTTGTTTTTATACTACGTAGAATGATTTTGTATTGTTTCTATTAAGCAGAAATGTATCCATTGTTTAAATTAATACTCATGTAAACATGTTATTTGTCTCATTTATCGTGGATTTTTAAGAGAAGTCCTTCATTGGTTTGTAAATGTGTTGTGAGAATCGATTTTCATGGAAAGGAATCCTAAATGGTTGAATGTTTTGTTTGAAAGAAGTAAGTATGAGATAATCTCTTTTGTTGTTCGTAAATTAAATACTTCTAAATAATCCGATTTGTTTCTAGTGTGTTATCCAATTGTATTTACAGAGAGAAATATTGTAATAATCCTGGAGCATTTTGCTATTCTGAAATCGCCCTTAGTTGATGTGTCGCATGTTGTCATGTTGTATGAGGTTTGCTTTTTTATTTTTAATATGCTACGTCTTTCTCCAGAGCCAAGCAGAACCCATGCAAAAAAACGACAGCCAAGTTTTCCCTCCAAAATGACATTAGTCCTCCCATTTATTTATTTGTAAAGTAATTTAGTTAAACTAATCTGATTTCTTGTTGGAACCGAGAAGTCCAAGTGAGCTCGATCGCTCGCTGGCGGGCCCTGCGGTCTTGTGTTCCGACGTGCGCCATCGGTTCATTCAGTTGGAGCTCATCACCTGCGGCAGGAAACACAATTACAAGCACTTCCTGTTTTGAACAGAAAAGCCCAGGCCTTTGTTTGGTCAGGGGGCGGAGTTGCATTGTGCACTAGCTTTGCCGGAACCATAAAATATATATATATATATATATATATCTATATGTATATTCAATAATGACATATATTCTTATATTCAGATAGATTATTACCTTGTTGATCCAGCTAATGTAGGAGCTGACTTGGGTGAAGACCGTGGGCTTCTGGAGGACGTTGCAGCCCTCACCAGAGCCGAAACTCACCGCTCCATGGACCTCCCAGGAGCCATCTGGGTTCTGGCAGTTCAGAGGACCCCCCGAGTCTCCCTACAGGAAAACACACACACACACACATGGGGGAGGGTGGAGGAGGGGTGAAAGCTTCACATGAGGTCATTCTCACTTTTGTTAGATGCCATTCAGAAGCATGTTGTGGGATGTTTAGTACAAGGAGGAGGAGGATGAGCAGCATGTGGGAGGTCGTGGTGCAGTAGTTCAGGTTACGAGTGGTGACTGGTAGAGATGCTCGGTGCTTACTTTCTAAAATGGCTCAGGACCCCCAAGGTTGTATTATTGGTGTGAATGCGGATCTGATCTAACCAGTCTGATCCCAATACAATTTATTTCCATATTTGCAAAATGATGTATTACACTATTGTAGTATTGTTGCATTCGCTCATTTGGGAGTCATTTCTCCAAGCAACTTAAATGCCAACTGTTTCTCAGTTGGGCAAACCGATCTAAACTCTCATCGCCTAAAGTATAGCAATTGTATTGCAGTTGTATTCATAGATCACACACATTGCCCTCATATCGATTGTGTTCCACAGGATAGTGTGTAGTGGCCACGGTGTTCAACTCCCACCCTGAAGGTGCTGCTGGGTTCCCATCCCCAATGTCCCCTAACATGTACCTCAATCACATTACCTGTAGATCGCTTTAATGCAAAATGAGGAACGTGTTCAGACCGGCTGACACGCTAGCCCCTCCGAATGGAAAAATTTGTATTCCGCACTCAAACCACAGCTTCCTGTTGCATAAGACCTTCTACACGAGGAACACAATACTTATGACAACAGCGACATGAGTAATGTGTCTCTAGTCAATGATCATACAGTTTAGTTTATTCAGTATTACGTGTCCTGACAATTTGACTTGACTTGTGAATTTCCATCTGTGAATGAGTCATTTTGTGAGGGATGCTGGTGAACGGTGAATCTCCTCGAAATGCCTTGTCAGCAGGTTCACACAACACCAATTACTTGAGGTAAAAAATGGCAGAAATGTAATAATGGTAGCAGCAGATGCCTAAATACCCTCGATACCCTATTTACTATGTTGTCTTTTTCAGACATTAGGTAGGGCTCGGGCATACTAGTCTACACGCAGAGGTGGCAAAAGTATACACATCTCTGTAAAAGTACAGATACTGATTCAACTTTTTCCTCAAGTAAAAGTACAAAAGTACAGGCTCTGAAATGTACTCAAAGTAAAAAGTAACTTTTTTCGGCTGTTTTAATAAAGCTAACAGAACCTCACGTCATATTAATATAAATATAATAATAAAAGGGAATAGGAACTTTATTTCTACTTCTATTACTGCCTTTCTGAAAGTATTCAGCATGAACAACCAAAACAAAGTGGATAGACAACACAAGCTCTATTGCTGTCTCCTACATAGTAGATGGGTGACTTCGCCTCTCCATAGGCCTTAAGAAATCACACAAATGATTCTGTTGGAAATCAGTCTTGGGCCAAACCATTACAAGGGGTAATGCCTATACATAAAACTACATTTCCTTAAACAATATTTACAACAATAATTCAGATATACAGTAAATACATTTAGACTCCCAAATCTAAATATCCAAATAATACCAATCGCGATGATACTGTATTACATTTACATTGCTCTTTGTCACTGTTGTGCTCTTCATTTATCCACTATGACATGGGAAATGAATATGCATATTTTCAGAGGTGGCAAAAGTATACACATCCTTTACTTAAGTACAGTAACAAAGTATTTGTGCTTCGTTACTTCCCATCACTGTCTACACGTAGCATTGCTGACGTTGGCGTCTGAACCCAGACTCTTCCGACCCCAGCCACCCTCCTGTCCAATCCTTTATATGTACAAAGTGTATCTCTAGCCATCTTGTCAGTCAGTCAGTCTGGTGGACCCCCCCCCCCGCCCTGCGCCTGCCCTGGACGTTAGCTTACGTTGCAGCCGGCCTTGATGCCGTCTCCTCCAGCACAGACCATCTTGTCGGTGGCCAGGACGCTCCACCAGTCGGCCTGGGAGCAGGTGGCATGGTCCACCACGGGGAGGAGGGCCTGCTGCAGGAGGTCCGCAGGGGCCCCGCTGGCTGGGGGGCGGAGGGGGAGGAGGAGCAGGGCCGTTTATCAGGGGGAAGCACAACAAAGTTTGTCTCACGATCCCTAACCTTGAACCCTGTATTATTTTTGGTATTTAATTCGATGGATAATGTAACGCAAGCAGTGGCAGGAGCTCACTCGCTGACCTCTCCATCACAATGGGCCGTCTCTTCCCTCTCATTTCATGCTTGACGTTCTAGTTTTAAATCGCCACTGCTAAACATAGCCTGCGCAGCAGCTGCATTCATCCCTCATGCAGTGAACCTACTTTACACATGAGGCACTAGGATGGTACCATGTGTGTGCTTTCCCAGGACCCATAATGAACAAGATGTCTCTACTACATAATCTACTCATTGTCCTTTTACACTATTCCATTCAATGCTATTCTGCTCTATTGTGTTTTACTCTTTTCTGTTCTGTTCTATTCTTCTCTACTCCGTTCTATACTATACTCGGTTCTATTCTACTCTATTCAATTCTATGTTATTCCGTTGTACTGTATTCTACCACTCTACTCGATCCTACCCTACTCTACTCTACCCTACCCTACTCTATTCTAGTCTACTCTAGTCTACTCTAGTGTAGTCTATATCTAGAAACGTGAGGGCGCTCACTGGCAAGTCGCCCCCAGCCGGTGACGTAGCAGGCAGCGCCGTGCGGCAGGACGGAACCGGAGGCCGGCAGGCAGGCGGCCATGACGGTGTCAGAGAAGGTGACGGAGGAGGAGAGCTTGATCAGGGCGATGTCGTTACTGGAATAGACAACAATATGAACTGCATGTGTCATGAACTGCCACACACACGGTCTGGGTTTAATTCCACTTGGGAATTTGTTTTCTGCAGTGCAAGAAAGCAGAAGTGGTTCAGAACCCTCCGGAAAAGTTTGCCTTCTTCTTGGGAAGTTGTGAGATTGCTTAATATCAGCAGGGATCCAACAAGCGTCAACTATACAGGATGTTACGTCAATAGTAGTGTGTTCCCCATCATAGTGCTTTTCCATCTTAGTTTTCATTTATTCATGCAGCATCAGTTATTTAGCATACTTTATGTTTGACAGCATTGCGCTTGAACTGTTTCCTATTTAGCAGAAGCTTTCAAGGGGCTTGATTTGATCAATGCTTATTTTCCTCTCCACAAGTCATCGAGGAGCAGTTAGGGGTTAGGATGCCTACGGACAGGCCGCGGACGTCGGGGTTCGAACCCACGACCTTTGGCCCCGGAGTCAGACAACCTCGGCACTAGACTATACTGTTTGTTTTTAAACGTGCTTGCTAAGCACCTCGTCTTGACCTCTTAGAAGTGAGACATGTGTGAGGTATGGCGGGTGTTGAGACGGCGGTTACCGGCTCAGCATGCTGTTGTAGTCCTCGTGGCGGAAGATCTCGGCCGCCCGCACGGTGAGGGAACCCTCCTCTTCCTCCACCGTCAGACTGTGCTTCCCCAGCCGTACTCTGTAGCTGTAGCGCTCACTGCAAGACCCGACACGACCAGTTGTGTGTGGAGAAACACTGTTTTATCTCTCTCTCTCTCTCTCTGTGTGTGTGTGTGTGTGTGTGCCCCCCTCTCACCCTTTGTGTTTGCTGTGTTTCATCTTGTACAGGATGCAGATTAGTGTATATTTATTGCTGAGAAACAATGCAATGATGCAAAATGTTATTCCCCTCCCATAAATACCAAAACATACATTTACAAACATGATGTTGCTTATGCCAGAAGCTAGAAACAATGGGTCTACGGGTCAATCATTTCATCCTGAAAGTGCTTAATCTTTGTGGGCCCTACATAGGCATATAATATAATGTTTTGCACTACTGTATTACAATTACTATTACAATTATGCATCAGTGTCCACCCAGATGTATGGTGGATAGATCAGCCTACCAGTTGCTCCAGTCCACTGGGTAGACTGGTAGACTGGTCTAGACTTGGTAGACTGATCACGTGTGACGTCAAGTAGTCTACGTACTTGACGCAGTGAGCTGCGGTGAGCACCCAGCGGGCGGAGATCAGAGAGCCGCCACAGACGGGCCTCCAGCGCCCACTGCTGGCCGACTGGAGGGACACCTGACAGGAGACACAAGGTACAGGGAACTCTTGTTACAAGTGCACTGACCCATCTACAAGTTTACCTTCACTCCACCCTGCAGGGTGGAGTGAAGGTAAACTTGTAGATGGGTAAGTGCACTTGTAACAAGAGTTCACTCTGCAGTGGTGGAAGTGTCTTTTACTTGATTAAAAGTATTAATACCATACTGGAGAAATACTTTGTCACAAGTAAACGTCCTGCATTCAAAATATTACTTGAATATAAATACATACAAAGGCATTAGCTACTTAGCCTACTGAAAGTACCACAAGTAAAGGTACTCATTATACAGAATAGCCCATTTCAGAATGATAAATATTATATCATTGGATTGTAATTATTGATGGATTAATGTGTTCATTGCTTTAATGTTGCAGCTGTTAAATGGGAAGCAAATTTTAATGTATTTGCATTTTATATATTACGTTACACTGCTGAGTAGCTTGTGAATTGTCCCCTGGGGACCAATAAAGCCTTATTGATATCTCTTTATGTATTTATTGATTATATTTTGTATTGTGAATGTGAACCTGCAAAGTAACTCGGAACTAAAGCTGTCGGATAAATGTAGGGGTGTAAATGGTACAATATTTGCCTCTCTGAGATGTAGTGGAGTAGAAAGTACCAGAAAACAGAATGACTCAAGTACCTCAGATTTGTAAGTACAGTACTTGAGTTAATGTACTTCGTTTCTTCCCACCTCTGTCTATATGTAGGCTATTGTAGCTGACTAATTGTCATAAATGTTACAGATCCTGAGTGTGAGAAACATTGTTGACACCAAAGTCAATATTAGATACTAGATACTAGACGTGGCAAACATCGCTGTATCTTGATACATATTTAGCTGTGTTTTATGTGTGTGCGCATAATAATAATGACAGTGGTGCTGTACCTGCCAGGGCCAGCTGTGGGGCTGGAGCCTCCTCCCCCAGCCACACCTACTAACCCCCGGGGTCACCGTGGGCCGACCGCAGCCGTAGGCCGCTGGGGAGCAAGCCAACAGTCATACAGTTTACAGTATATCGCCTGGAGTTCATTATATTACTTGACTATGCAAATATAACACACAATTAGTCATACACACAACTAGGGGCAAAACACCAACAATAATGGAATGTCATTTCAAATTGAGTTGACTTTAGAACATATAATATTTGTTTATTTATTTAGAAAGGGACAATGCACATTGATTATCATCATGTAGTCATCATATAAATGTGCCAGATTTAGCCATACAGGCTATTTTTCATCTGTAGTCCCTATATATTTAATTAATTTGAATTGATACAGAACATTATAAAATACGAACAAGATGAATGTTTCTAAAAGTAAAATACATATCTCAAAACATAGGTTTATGTCCTACCATTGGCAAAAAGCATAGTGGAAAGTAGAAACAGGATCATGGTTACGGTCTATATCGTTCAGCGGACCTCTTCTATGTGTCCTTCACACCCTGCAGGAGCCCTCTAGATATATAGGTGTAGAGCCCAGCTCTGGGAACACAGCATGTGGTCTGCTGAGCACTTCTATCAATGTTCTCTCAGCGTCAAAGTGTTTCTCCATGTTCTTTGGTTGATTTAAATTCAAATTGTTTGCCCATAGTTATTTCCTATTGCTTATATCATCATGCTGCTTATTTTTGTACTTAATTTATTTCTCTTATTCCATTTCCTGTCCATCTCTGATTATTATTTTTTTTTTTAAATAAAGTGATGTTGCAGATTTAGCTCAATGTAGTGTGAGGATACATACTGGTATACTTCTTGAAAACACTGGGAAAACCTATTTTTTAATTCCACCCAGATTTAGACCACTAGTAACCAAATAACAACACAATAGCTTGTTATTGAGAGGCATAGCCATGTTTCAATACTTTATTTATTCAGTGTTCAATATGGAATCCTTGTCCTTCTTAATAGCTCACCATTTTCTGTGGAAGAGATTGAGAAAACATGGTTTAGGTTATTGTTATTGTTGTTGTTTTTTTAATCAGTGTTTATCATACACTAAAGACAGCCATACTCGTTCCCATGGCCACCCACACTAGCATGTATGGTATTGTAATACGCTTTATATGAAATGATCCACCGACTGGCCTATATATCTTACATCACATATTATTAAAGCAAAATATGATAGTTTTGAGAGGCATGTCAACCTTAAATGGCCTTCCAAACCCCTAGTCAGGTCACAGCAGTGCTTCAGGGATGAGCTGCAGAACTTACGGAGTTGATCCAGTCCACGTAGGAGCTGACTCGGGTGAAGACGGTGGGCTTCTTGGGGTAGTTACAGCTGAGTCCCAGACCGAAGCTCACGATACCGTGGACCTCCCAGGCACCTTGAGCGTTTCTGGCAGTTCAGGGGTCCGCCAGAGTCTCCCTGAACCACAACAATGTACCAAATATTACTATATGTATACTTGATATACTTGTATTACTAGCTTACAGTTATTTGGGTCTCGTTATTCTCGATGGGGAGAATTCTGAAAGTAAAGAAACAAAATGTTTTAGCTATACCTTGTTTTTTCTACAAGAGATAGTCAAAACTAGTCTGCACTGGTGCTGGCTCCCAAATCGATTGTATTCGTGCCAAATATTTACAAATTTACACATTTATCGATGCATTCGCTCCAGAGATTAGCCTCCTTTCATTTCATGTCACCTTTTTCATCGTATGTACTTTCAGAGCACATTGATGTCGTCGCCGTCTTTCTGAATTCATAAACAAGATATCTGATGTCTTCATGTTCCCATAGACTCACGTTGCATCCAGACACGACTCCGTCTCCTCCAGCACAGACCATGGTGTTCCTCACCATGCCTCCCCACCAGTCAGGCTTGGTGCAGGTGGCGTGGTCCACCGCAGGCAGCAGGGCCTGCTGCAGGTTGTCAGCGATGGGACCTCCAGCTGTGAGGAGAACCATGCCAGGAGATTGGTTGAAACCCAAGAGGTAATCAAACTGAAGAGACGGCAATAGCGCCCTCTATGGTGAAACACGGGTTATTGCACATGCCACTTCCTGAGGCGTATCAGCAGACAATCAGCGATTACTTCTACAAAACCAATGCAAATACATTGTATTCACTATGACTGTTGATGCCTTGATGTGTTGCCATCACCACCACGACAACAACAACAACAACAACAACAACAACATGGTCTGACACTGATGAGACGAGTTGTGTCAATGCTTCTCCACCAATTGAATATTTGGGTCATCATTGGCCAGATGATTGGTTAGATGATTGGCCGCCTGCTCATTGGATACTAGTAGGCATCCAATGAGAGGAAGGGGTGTGTCTGTGCACTCACTGGAGAGGCGTCCCCAGCCAGTGACGTAGCAGGGCGCGTTGTTGGGCAGCAGGAAGCCAGCAGCGGGGATGCAGGCGGCCATGATGGTGTCAGTGAAGGTCACGGGGGCCTCCAGCTTGATGAGGGCGATGTCGTTGCTATGGAGATCACAAACAAAGACCACAGCTCACTTGACAGTGGTCAAAAATAGGGACCCTTTGATATCAACAATAATATTAGACGTCTTTTTTGTCGCTGCAGATACTGTATCTTTCTGCCTTTTAAGCCCCTTTCACACATACTTCCCGGTAAATTACTGGGATAACATTTCCGACACCGCTAGTGATTCCCGCTGTTCACACATACAGCTACGTTCCGGAACATTTCCGTCTTGCGCCCTTTCACACATGGCATAGCAATGCCGGAATAGTTAGTCAAGGCACAGTCCAGTAGATGGCAGTAATGCAACGTATATGGATGCTACAGCCATACAAGTCAACAGAAGAAGACTCAGTACTATGAGCCTTGGTGTGATTCTCCTTTATGTCCCTGACCGTACCGGATGAAGAGGGCGCTCCATTTCTCGTGGACGATGATGTTGGCCGGGGCCATGAAGACGGCGTTCTCCTCGGTCTGCACCAGGCTGTGCTTCCCCATAGCCACCCGGTACTGCTTGCCGGTGCTGTGGGCACACAGCAACACATGATTTGTCAATGTGAACAAAGACAGCAGTCAAAATGCTGCATTTGAAAATCGTTCAAATGTTAAAATGTGTTCATTTGTGTTGTGTGAAATTGTATTAAATAAATGTATGTTCCAAGCAGCTGTGGCACATTTTTGATTACAAAGCAGTCTCACCTATAATGTCTATTTTTTACAAGGGACAAAAAGTCATGTTAAAAATGAGTCAGAGCCAGAGTCAGGCTGATTAGCTGTTTTTTTTTGTCATTTCTTAAGTAATGATATTTCATCATGGAGGAATATTGCGCTCTAAAGTGAGCCAGCTATATTCACCATTCCATTGGACACCATGGAGCACTCAAACCACCTGGGTGCTACCACTGGAACCTGGGAGGCTCCACCTGTGTACTAGTGTGGTGTGTCTTGTGTTTCCACGACAACCCACCTGATGCAGTGAGCGGCGGTGAGCACCCACTGGTCTGAGATCAGGGTGCCTCCGCAGGTGTGTCTCCACTCACCCTCCCGGTTGTACTGCAGAGAGATCTGACACACACACACAGCCACAACCACAGCCCCGGGTGAACTTATGTTCATATATACAGTATATGTATATAAATATGTACTATCCCAATAATACCAAAAATATATAATAATAAAAAAATAAATAAAATACTACTCCTAATATCGTGTGGTGAATATGAGCAGTTCCTGTACCTGCCAGGGCCAGCTGTTAGGCCTGACATCCTCACCCCCAACCACTCTGGTCACCATGGGCAGGAAGGTGGGCACCCCACAACCGTAGGCTGGAAGGACATACAGGTACACACAGACAGACACACAGACACACAAACAGACAGACACACAAGTACGCACACACAGACATACACACAGGTAGACACAGACAGACACACAGACACACACACACACAGACACACACACAGACACACAACAGACACACACAACACACAAGACACACAAGACACACACACAAGACACACAAGACACACACACCAGACACACAATACACACACACCAGACACACAAGACACACACAGACACACACACAGGTACACACAGACGAGACACACAGATTAGAACACAGGTAGATAGGCAAACGAATAAACAAATACGTAGATAGAATAATAGTTATGGTGGTACAAGATGTTCAAGTGACCTTCTATATGGAGGTTGATGGAACTATAAGGACATTAGTTGAAGGTTACATGGCTAGAGGAATGCCACAGCAGCGTTGTGTAGCAGAGGGGAACAAGCATACAACCTTACCGGCAGCAACTAGGACAGCGAGGAGCACTAATTTCATCATGTCTGCGGCTACACAACTTGGCAACCAACCGCCAGGCCGATATTTATACCGCCCACAAGAACTGGGTCAAAATGTATAGGGTGGAGTCAAGTAGGCAAACAGAGTCTTGTTCATGTTTTTGAAGTTTTCGCTTTTTTATCAACCATGGAAACGTTCAGGATTCCCGAAACATATGTTTGGTAACAAGGTGTTCCCATCTCCTAAAGTGGGTTACCACTAACCTCCAAAAAAAAAGAATTTTATTTTAATTGTGAAGTGACAATAAAATACTTGAAACTTGAAACTTGAAACTTTTAGTATTTTATTAAATAAAGTTGTATTATTATTTGTAGAAAAAAACATACAGACTGCATCCATTGTGCTGTTTTGGCCATGTTTTGCCCAGATTGTACAATAAGTCTAAGATATATTATAAAACGTTCTCTTTGTCTTTACCTCTAGTAAAAACATTTATGCCACCATTTAGAATAACACCTTAAAGACACATTTTACAAACCATAAAGGTCCACATTATTACAACCAGTTTAGCAGTTGGATACATTTGTAAATTAAAATAAGATATCAACAAATATCCCCTTAACACATGCTGAGGCATTTGGGCTAATCCGTTGCACCTGCAGGAGTTCACAGTATTAACCTGATAAAGAGTATTTGCAGCGATCCTTTATCTGAAATCTTGTTTATTTTACTCTTCATCAAGGCGCGGCCGTCCACACAGCGTGCTGGTGTGTTTCCAGCAGCTGTGTTGTTGT
>PIJE02003233.1:0-39677 GCA_002895965.2 Coryphaenoides rupestris | reverse complement strand
ACATCTGAGGGTCATCTGTGATCCAGCCCCACCCCTCTCCCTAGTCGTCTGTGGTTGTTGTAATATCCGCCTCCTCAACACAAGCCATTGAGCAAGGCATTAAATCCTCTGGCCTTGTCTACAGCACAGAGAGGAGCAGACAGCTGGGGTCACGGTGGCTACAGCAGCTCGGTCATGTGACTACATCTTAACACCATAATGGAGTCAGACACTCATAGGTTCCAGTCCAGATCCCAGTGTGAAAGCCAGAGCTCTAACGTGGTACAACACCAGAGTGGGCACAGCTGGGTGGGCTCCCGGGACCACAAGTCGACGCCTACCGGGAGACGTTGTTGACCACGTGATTTCACTCTTTAAGAATATTGGGGTTTTTGAATTTTTGTGTATTTTTTACACTTTAAGATATTTGGCAGGACTTGGCACAAATGCGGTGGCCGGTGGGGGGAAAATTAAGCGATTTTGAGCGGCTGTTTGTGCAGAGGATACCCGTGCTTTTTTTTTTTTGGACAGCCCATTCTGTCTCTGGGTTTTTTGCGTGCGCGTGTATGTGATGACGTCATCAATGACGCGTCGACGTTACGTCGACTTTATTGATAGAAAAGTCGACTTGAAAAAATCAGAAGTCATGCAACCCCTAGTCCATACAAAACATGGCGCACTTCTTAAAGGGCCGTGTCCTGGTCTCAAGGGCCTGGGACCTTCTGAACATGACTGATGGAAAATCGGCAATCATTTCAATATGTTGGCTTTTGCAGTAGTTGGCCATTTTGTATTTGTTTGTATTGTATTCAATCAAAATACATGGCGTCATTAACAACATCTTAACATTTTCCACACAAGTTTCAGACATTTTTGTCGATCAGGGTGGGAGGGCTGAGTGGTTTAACTTTAATCACAAATTATATATCGCCCCCCGATTGACAAAGTGGTAAGACCTGCTCACGGGGCATACATATGTTGTTGATAAATTTGCTCGAGGGGCTGAGCTATACCACAGAAAAGTAATAGGAAACCCTCAACGGTTTCACTGTGAATACCTAATAATGGACGTTTTAACTGAGCCAGAGTTTCCGGGGAAGAAGTTAAAGGAAGCCAGGAACCAGCTGCGTACCGCTGCTTGCCAGACTGTCTGTCTTATCGGTCTGTCTATCTGCAGCCGGGCCAAACTCTGCGGCGGCCAGGCCTCTGTGGCCTGTGATGAGCTACTACCAAGTAAAAATGATTAAAGTTCCTGACTGACTGATAGTGTGTATGTGTGTGTGGGTGTGTGTGAGAGTGAGTATTTATTTGGGGTGAGTCTTTGATTGAGAGATGTTTACTCGACCTTGTCTTTAATAGTCGAGTAGTCTGTTCGGGAAAATTGTGTGTGTAATCGGACAGAACGGACCGGCTGCCGTTTGATTTCACAGTTGTATATATTAATGACGGTGTATTATGTGAGCATATATTGTAGAATATTAGGTGAATAGTAGCCTACATTTTTCAGCCAAATGCTGATGCTGGCATGAATGAACGCACACATTGTCGTCATATTCTATTTATGTAGGTGTGAGTGTGCATGTGTGTGTGTGTGTTTGTGTGTGTGCTCTACTTACGTCGAGGAGTGTGTGAAGGTGCTGGTCCTGGAACACGCTGTGGAGGAAGTCCAGGTCCTTCTCACTGCAGTCTGTCAACGCGTGGATCTCCTCCAAGCTGTCTAAAACCTGAGACACAGCCCCTGGTGACGGCACGCACACACACACACACACACGCGCACACACACACACGCCTCAATGGGAAGTTCAGATACTAGCTGTTCTTTTGTCTCGAATGTCTTTGGCATCCAGTGAGCATGCAACAAAAAAAATAGAACATAAAAAAATAAAGACAAAGTAAACACTCGAGGATGAAATACGCGTTTTCCTGAATGACTACGCCGTTGGGGCACCCGGGAACAAATGAGGCTGGGATTGTCAGGAAAGATGAACGCTAGCGTGTGCGTAACAAGCCGCACAATCAGACGCAGGACACGAGAGGAGGAGGTAAACATGCAGCATCACACCAGAGCACCGCGGGATACCTACGTTCGGCCGCTAGCAATCCTAGCGGAAGGGAGGCGGTAACACAAACAAATAAACAAACAAACAAACAAGAGACATTGGCATCTTGTGAAACCCGAGGTCAGTGTCAAGAAGATGTGATGCGTTGTGTCGACGTCTAGATTACGTGGTGCATGAAAAAAATAAATAAATAAAGAAGATAAACAAATGACGCCTTTGTAGTTAGCTTTAATAGCCAGCGGTGTGCTTGGATACCGGTCACGGCAACGGTGTTTCACTCCGTTAGCCGCTGGGCTAACAGAGAGCTTGCATCGTGCTCAGCGGATGGCCTGCTCTCCCAGCCACAGCAGACAGAGCAGGAGAGTGGAGCATAGCAACGCATACAAAAAAAGTCTCCCTGGCCCTGTATTGTAGCACACACACACACACACACTCTCTTTCCACCAAGGGTTCGGGCAAGTCAATGTGATCCGAGGTGTTTGCTGACGAGCGCAGGCTCCTTTATCCATTTGTGGCTCACTAAACTAAAAGGACCTTTCTCTTTTATTTTATGTCTGGTCAGCACTATTGCAGGAAACAGCTGCAGCTGGTGTGTGTGTGTGTGTGTGTGTGGGGCGGGGGGGTGAAACGTGAGAAAGAAGAAAATAAATCAGAGGAGTAAGTGAGAAAGGGACACGAGTCGAGTTCGTTTTTGCACGTGTGTGTGTGTGTGTGTGTGTGTTACCCGAAGAAGTGGGATCGTCGGTGAAGTCGTGCAGTTCCTCCGGGGGGTCTCCGTAGAAGGAGTTGAACTTGTGACTGGAGACCGCCGCCAGCACCGCCCCCTGTTGCAACATTTACATTTACATTCAGGGCATTCGGCAGACGCTCTTATCCAAAGCGACTTCCATTAAGGCTTAATAACACACACCGCCGGCAGGGGATTTAAACCATTTGTTTTGACTTTTATATTCTCAAGTCTCATGGAGCCCAAACACCTCTTCTCCAAGAGAGATCCCATTAGGTTGCAATCACACACAACCATAAAGGACAAAATGTATGTGTTTGTGTGCATGTGTGTGCATGTGCATGCATGCTCTCTGTGTGTGCATGTGTGTGCATGTGCTCTATGTGTGGATGCATGTCTCCTCTGTGTGCGTGCAGCTGTGTGTGCATGTCCGTGTGCATGTGCTCTATGTGTGTACTTGTGCATGTGTGTGCACTAGACCTTGAGCTTTCTCCTGGCGTTGAACTTCCTCAGCTGCTCCACCGTCTCGGGGAGGTGGATCTTGTAAGCGTAGCGGTCCCTCTCCTGCAGGACCAGAGACACACATCACTGCCTGGCATCGCAACTCATTCACGCACCATCTGCACGTCCCACCGTGTCGAGCATCGAGAGACAGAGACTGCCTGCTGTGCACTCAAACAAATTCCCCAGTTGGTTTCTGATTTGATTTGTTTTAGCTGCCAAAACACGAGCACTTGAGTGCCTGTTAATGGACGCACATATGAGCAGAAAGCCATGTACAGTGTCAAAAGAGACTTCAAAAGCGTCTTCAAAAGCGTCGTTGGCGGGAATGTCACAACAGACACTTTTGAAGTGGCCACCGCCATGTTGCCTGGTAACTCTTCTGTCTGCTGCTGCATTCAGAGAAGACAGTCATGATTGCAAAGAGGACCGAATGATCAGATCATTTTACCATTGTGCTTTTTATTTTAAAACAATGCCTCCAATAAAAGGTCAAAGGTCAGAGAAGACACCCTTGATGGGTGCTCCAGGTGGTCTCCAGGGTGTGTGTGGGGTGTACCTTGAGGAGCGCTCCAGGGTGTGTGTGTGTGTGTGTGTGTGTGTGTGTGTATGTGCATGCGTGCGTGCGTGCGTGGGTGTGTGGTGTACCTTGAGCCAGGGGTGGTTGAGGGCCTCGTATACGGTGATCCTCTCGGCGGGGTCCAGCATCAGCATGCGCCTCACCAGGTCTTTGGCACTTTCAGAGATGTGGCCCCACTGCCTTGGGTTCATCTAACACACACACACACACACACACGCACGCACGCACGCACGCACGCACGCGCACAAACACACAATAGCGTTTTATGTGAGTTTGTGAGTTTACATGTTGTTCTCAAAATGTGGTCTTTGTACAAACCGAGATCAAGAGGCGATAATGCTCCACATACATTATGACATGCATAAATAAATAAATAAATATGACCTACATTATTACTTCATTATGGAAGTACAGTCTGGTTGAACGGGACACTAACAAACCCAAGCTTTCCCAACTCTGTCAATTGATACCATTGCCAGTGTAGATTTGACAACACAATCCTCGGGCTGGGCGATTAATCAAATGTTATTTTTAATTCAGATTTTTTGGCTTCCAACGAGAATGACAAGATAATTGAGATAAAACAATTATTGTGCACGCACGCTCTCACTTTGTCTCATGTCATTATATTGTTTTATTTCAAAGGCCAAAAAATGCCTGCTGTTTCCAAGGTCAATGAGCTCAATATTGACCGAAACAATCTTGATAATGGTTTGTGCCACAATCGAGCGACCCTGAAATCCTATGGTAACCTCCAGGGCTGTGTTAGGGTTCGGGTTGTCGTAGCGTAACCCCCCCCGCCTTACCTGTGGTGCTAAGGAGGGCAGGGCTCACCTTGTACTTCCCCCGGCAGATGGCCTCAAACAGGCGCTCCTTGGTGCCGTAGAAGGGCAGGCAGCCGGACAGAAGGATGAAGAGGATCACCCCGCAGCCCCACACGTCCACCGGCTTGCCATACGGCTCCCGCTTCACCACCTCCGGCGCCATGAAGTGCGGCGTGCCCACCCGGCCTGGAGGGGGCGCGGCGACGAGCCAACCCCAAATTACAAAATTCGAATTAACAAGCGGCAACACAAGTGAGTGTGTGTGTGTTTCCATTACACAGGAAATTAAATACATGCACATACGCAACTTCGATCACATATAACTGATTTTCTGCAAATGTGGTGCTGAGGTGGGTGTGACTGTGAGGTGCAGTATGTTGAGGTGTGTGTTTGTGCACGGTGCTGATGTGTGCGCGTGCACGGTGCCGATGTGTGTGTGTGTGTGTGTGCATGGTAATTATGTGTGTGTGTGTGTGTGCACAGTGCTGATCTGTGTGTGTGCACAGTGCTGATCTGTGTGTGTGCACAGTGCTGATCTGTGTGTGTGCACGGTGCTGATCTGTGCGTGTGCACGGTGCTGATGTGTGCACATGCACGGTGCCAATGTGTGTGTGTGTGTGTGCATGGTGCTGATTTGTGCACGGTGCTGATCTGTGCATGTGCACGGTGCTGATGTGTGTGTGTGTGTGTGTGTGTGTGTGTGCATGGTGCTGGTGTGTGCGCGTGCGGGGTGCTGATTTGTGCGTGTGCGGGGTGCTGATGTGTGTGCGTGCACAGTGCCGATGTGTGTGTGTGTGTGTGTGTGTGTGTGTGTGCATGGTAATAATGTGTGTGTGCACAGTGCTGATTTGTTCACTTGCATGGTGCTGATCTGTGCACGGTGCTGATGTGTGTGTGTGTGTGCACGGTGCTGATGTGTGTGCACGGTGCTGATCAGTGCACGTGCATGGTGCTGATGTGTGCGTGTGCACAGTGCTGATGTGTGCACGGTGCCAATGTGTGTGTGTGTGTGTGCATGGTAATGATGTGTGTGTGTGCACGGTGCTGGTGTGTGCGTGTGCACGGTGCTGGTTTGTGCGTGTGCACGGTGCTGATGTGTGTGTGTGCACGGTGCTGGTGTGTGCACGTGCACGGTGCTGGTGTGTGCATGGTGCTGATGTGTGTGTATGTGCACGGTGGTGTACACAGGTTTTAGTGTGATCAATATTTGTTAACATCTTTAACTTCCCCTCTAACTTCCCTTTTTGTTTCAATAGGATATGATCTTGTGCACATCTCTTCCGACACGAAGGCGTGTGTGTGTGATTGGTACATAGTGTGAGGCATCTGGATTTAGAAATGTTTAGTTTTACAATTTCCTCAAAGAGACTATTTGAGACATCCACACACTTTCATGAGAGCATATTTACTTTTCTGCATGCAAACGCATAGCAGACAAACATCTCTTGACTACTCTCGTTCATGTCAACCACTTGGTTATCAGACCTGATCACAGGTGTAACATCCTGCCTCTGAGGAGCGTGTGCAGACCAGTGAGTGTGTTTGTTAAACTGTGCACTGTGCCGTGCATGGTACTGTACCTCCGGCCACCAGCCCTGACTCTCCAAGCAGGATGGCTACCCCAAACCCCCCCAACTTCACAGGGGCCGAATTCTCTTTGGATGCCAGCAGCACACAGTGAGGCTGAGGAAGAGAGAGGTTATTTATTATTTTCTGGGTACTTTGATAAGAACAGTTTTTTTCTCCATGTTCATTCAGACTTCACTTCATGCCCTTCCCTCTTGTTAATTACAACAGGACAGATTACTCCTGATTAAAGAGGGGCATGACAAGACTCTATAAGCCACCCCATATTCCCAAACCACAAAGCCCCTTACAACTTTGCACACCAATGATCTCTACACACTGTCTGCGCAAGACATATGCTAGGTTTAACTAGTCTTGTTTAATTGGGTTTAGTCACTGCTTAAAATATTTCACTTTCAACAGCACGCCAGTTTCATTTTTCACTTTTGACTTAATTTTGGAGACAGATAAATGATGAATGATGATTTATCATGATAAAATTCAAGTTGGACCACAAAGTGAACACTTTCAATTTTCTCAATCATCACTTAAAATACAGGCAATAGGAGAAGAAGAAGGCTGTCTATACCAACCAGGTAACCATACAGTAATACCAAAAATAAAATAAGTCTCTTAACAAACCAACCCATTTGGGCCAAACAGAAATTGCCAAAACCATCCATGTATTGAAGCCTAAAAGCACATAATTACTGAAAAGCACAAAATACCCATGGTGACTGCACTGTAACTTAAGTCTTGGGCAATACGACAATCATCGTTTTAGTGTATAGATTCTGTTCTCTGCACCCTACACTTTGGGGGAGTTTGCGTCGACTTTGTTCCCTTAACTGTCACGTCTTGGATGGAAATGTAAATTTGGTTGGCCTTCCCACTGGGAGGCTATTGCAGAGATTTTTCTGGGAATGCTTGCAGTGTTATATTTGGAAGCGAGCATCTCTCTTCTTATTGTGAACGCAGTCCGTTTTGGAGCACCGCCTAAGGGCCCTGTGGTTTTGTCTTTCCCTTGCTTGCTCCTAGTATGTCATAGTCCAACCCCACCCTGGTTTCTGGGCAGAACCCCCCCTCCTCTTTGTTTCAATGTGTCCCTCTGCAAAGCATCCCCTCACTCTGCACTTCTGCATTTCTCTGTTTGGCAGCAAAGTCGGGTAGGAGAGATAGAGTAGGAGGGGGTAAAACAAGAGAGGAGAGTAGATTGCATTTTCTCTTTTCTTTGAATCACAACCAGCAAAGAGAGCGGGACTACAGTTGAAGAGCAGTTGAAGATGAGTTTAGTACAAAAATATGGAATTCGAGAAAAAAACATGCACCAGCAGTGAGAATGCTAGCAACACGGAGGAGATTATTCACATTTTCAACCAATGTGAGAAATGTTGGCAATAGTGTCGAGACAGATTAGGGTGAAAAAAAGGACTAACAGAGACCACATTTGTAGGGCAACAAATGTGGTTGTTGAAGCCACTGGATTTGTTCACATGGTGAGTAATATATGAATACATTTATTCATGCATTTTATAAAGGCCTATGTATACTGTATGCGTGTGTGTTGCATGAATCACGAGGGCTTGTTTTAAACCATTAAGGTCTGAATGAGCACGCGCAGATGTGCAACATGTGGCTCTATGTAGCAACGCAATTGGCACGAGTAGTACGGTTGACTTACATTTACGTTTGCGTACATTTAGGGCATTTGGCAGCGACACTTTTACCCAAAGCGACTGACAATAAGTACATATGTCGAAAGAGATTCTTTAAGATAAGAATAGAACAGGTTTAAAGCATTCATATCCTGTTCTATTCTTATCTTAAAGAGGCTAATAGAACAAGTTTCGTAATTGCTAGGTTGCCAGCATAATAGCTGGGATAAAAGCAGAAGTACCAGTGCATTACCAACATCTAAGAACATACAATATGCTAAACAGGACTATTATTTAGTAAGACGTACAAACATGATTTGGTACAAAGCACAGCTACGACATGACAAGGGAGGACCCTAACAAGACACTTAACCCTCCCCAGCCAGACACACTACAGCTGATCTCGACAAGGGAAGCTCTTCCCTGGTTTGTTGAAATAGTTTGTTGTTGTTTTTCTCAATTGATTGCACCGTGTCATTTCGTGTTTTTCCCTTTCCTCTTTGAATCAGAGCTGAACAAAACAATGACGAGCTAATGGCAGCGTACTCCTTCACCATAACCGCCTCCTTCCCACTCAACTCCAGCGGCCAGGATGGCCGAGCGCCAGCAACCCCCAACCCCGGCGTGCTCTGCCCGACAGACGGCAGCAGCGGCAACCTGCGGATCGTCCTGACGCTGTTCTACTCCCTCTTCTTCGTCTTGGGCCTGGCGGGCAACCTGCTGGCTCTGTGGGTGTTCCTGCGCAGCCGCTCCAAGAAGAACTCTGTGCACGTGCTCCTCATCAACGTGGCGCTGGCCGACCTGCTGCTGGTGGCCTGCCTGCCCTTCCGGGTGTGGTACCACGGGGTGGGCAGGGACCACTGGGAGCTGGGCGCTACCATGTGCCACGTGGTGGGCAACTTCTTCTACATGAACATGTACATGAGCATCACGCTGCTGGGGCTGATCAGCGTGGATCGCTACCTGAAGATCAGCCGAGGCGGGACGGCAGCGATGCAGAGTGGGTGGCGGTCGAAACGGCTGCCGCTGCTGCCGGCAGGACTGGCGGCGTGCGGCTGGAGCACCCTCGCCTGCGCCTTCATCTGGGTCCTGGCGCTGGGCTTGAGCCTGCTGTTCATATTCTCCAAGCAGGTTCGGGATGAGGAGGAGCATGAGAGGTCGGTGACTCTGCATTCTTCTGAGGCCACTGGCTACTCATAGATATTCTGCCGTTCCTAGCTATCCTGCAGTTTACCACCAAGGGGTCAGCCTAGCAATTATGAGTGCTTGAAACTACTCAGGCGATGATGATGATGATGATGATGATGATGATGGGGTCATCCTCCTCCTTCAGGTGCTTCCAGTACAAGCAGCTCCGGAACGCCATGTGGAAGGGCTACGTCAACCTCATGCTGGTGCTGTTATTCTGGGTCACCTACGGCGCCATGGTGGCCTCCTACGTGAAGATCGCCCACAAGCTGCTGAGGATGTCGCGGGAGAAACCCGACCTGCCCAACGCGCTGCGCTACGCCCGGACCGCCAAGAAGTCCTTCTTCATCCTCTTCCTCTTCACCGTGTGCTTCGTGCCCTACCATGTGGTGCGTGTGTTCTATGTGGTCACGCAGATCACCGACAGCTCCTGCTACTGGAGGGGCGTGGCCGACCAGGCCAATGAAGTAGTGCTGCTCCTCTCCGCACTCAACAGCTGCCTGGACCCCATCATGTATTTCCTGCTGTCCTCGTCGGTGAGGAAGCAGGTTATGCAGTTGCTGCACGGGGCTAGCGGCAACAGCTCCAGCGTGGAGCAGGGCTCCGGGACAGGCAGGTCCACCCCGAGACTGTGAGCCTCCGTTGGTGTAACAATATGGCTGCCAGACTCAGCCGGCGATGAAAACATCTGCACACACACACACACACACACACACACCACACACACACACACACACACACACACACACACACACACACACACACACACACACACACACACACACACACACACACACTCAGTTTTGCCATCTCGATTTGCAGAACAACCCATACCCGCTGATAAAACTGTATATGCCCCCCCCCCTGCCCCCTCACCAGCAGACTTTCAATGTCTCCCTGGTCTCCTAGTATCTCTGGTGCTCAGAAAGGGGAATCAGCTGCAGCTGGGTGCAGTTCTAAGCCCCGCCCTGCCCAAAGGAACACCATGTCCCCTTCCAAAGAATGCCTTTATTCATTGCCGTGCTGCATAATGGTCATTAATATGGAAATCCACATGCGCATTCGTCGTGCAAAACTGAGCTGAGCTGAATCTGTCATATGACGCAATACCTATGCCGTGTTGCTTCACTTATCCAATCGTATTGGCCAAAATGATTTTTTCGGTATTTGATGTGACGCACTTCTGCTTTCCAATGATATGTAAATAAAAGATGCAATATAAAAGGTTTATGTTAGTATTATTGTTACGAACTGGCAATTTACCGGAAGAAAAACATTGGATCAATGTTCATTCTTGATTCATTACCGTTTCTAATAATTTTTAGCGTAAACACATATGAATAACATTCCGGGCCTGCCTTACTTATCTCATATTTGACATGTAATCACTTTCACTCCTCTCTAAAGAGGAGCAGCTTTGGTGAACTGATCACTAAGTCAGAGGAGCGGGGCTTAACATTCAGAACAGTAAATAATAACACAGTGGGGGGGGGGGGGTGGTGGGGGGTGGCTTTTATGGATAATTAAGAATAAGGCTTTCATTGTCTCCAGTTTTAATATTTTCTTCATTTTTCAGCGTTTATCAAAAAACACTTTACAGTTTAATGAATGACATTTTCTGATATATAGGTTAGTAAACGTGCCGGCAAGTGTTAGGGCAGGTTAGCCTTGGACATTAGGGTTGAGCCCGGAACCTTTGTGGCCGGGGGTCAACTGTCCGACCTATCCCTGCCCCCCCAGCTAGGATCTATGGACTGATCCCTCCTACGTTTGCCCTGTTGTACTCGTAGGCCTTACAATTAACGGCACGGACCTCGCGTCATATCGAGAACTTCGGGACTTTTAGGGGACGATGGCGGCCACAAGCAATTCCCGGCTCAATGCTAGACCAGTAAAAAATGTGTAATTTTAAAAATTTGATGTAAAGAAGGAGCTTGCGTCCAGCTTAAAACATAAACGTCGCCAATTTGATGAGCCCATACCCCATTTTCAGCGTTAAAGCTAAAAAGAACACACAAAACACTGCCAATAGCAAGCTTCACACAACAGCAGATCACAAATGTATGTAGTTAAGCTTAAAGGCAATTAATAAAAAAAACATAAGTTACCTTTCAGGTTTAGTGCGTACAGGCTGAGCTGCTTTTAACAATCATCTTAATTTGAAGTAGTGCAAGTTAAGATGAGGAATAAAATATAACAATTATATGTAAGATAAAGTAATGTAAATTAGGCAGTAGTTGCCATGGACAAACATGGATGTTGTAATGAAGTTATTCTGCCATCCATTTGTATGGTACACGGTACGGTACGTCCGACCTGCTCTAGCGAGAACGTGACGTAATTTCCTGGCTTGCAGCACTTGCGTTCCCCTTTGTCATTGGCTAGTCATTGTTATTGTTAGCTTCATTAGCCTCTTTAGCAAACCAGCTCAAACGAACAACACAACTTTACATTGTATTGCATGCACAGCAAGACCGTGCAATTCATAAATTGGTGACCGGAATAAAGTAGCAATGTAATCAAGTGTGCAAGAGCATTTAGAATCGACCAACGTGGTACAAATACAAAGAAAATAATTCACTTTACGGGCGCAGCCATTTTTGTTGTCGAGTCGTGATGGTATGTTTTCTCACTTGGGTTTTGTGGTCAGAAAGGCCCTTATCGTGAATCTCCTTATGAAAGCCATCCATCTGAATGCCCTAGGTCTTTCCTCCATGAAAATGCCGCAAAGAAAGCTGAGAGATTTTCCCACTTTGCAAATTGCAGTTCCCCCCATTACTACTCTATAGAACCGAAAAGCGGTAGGAAAAATATTGCCCCAGGTTGAATAATCCAAGTTTGATGATTTGGGGCTTTTGAAAACAGCTTTGATGGAGACCCGGAGTGGCCGTTCGGGTGTGGTGAAATCACCATGGAACGTCACAACAAGGAGTGGAATAACGTTTGAATTAAAACAGGTCAGTGCCAGGTCTGTTTGAGATATACTGTAGGGGCCACTGTCTCCTCTCTATGACTCTTACTCAGCCTCTCAGCCTTTTTGCAAAGCTTTGAATGCAAGGCATGTGGGGATCTCTCCCTAACCCTACGCCAATAACGTCTGCCCGTATTCTGTAGATGTATGTCTCGCACCACTGTGATGAGGACGGCTGCATTGAATTTAACTGAATTAAGACAGAGTGAGGGAGAGAAGGAAATGAACAGAGAGACATCAACAGAGACAGAGAGATCACAGAGGAAGAAGAGAGAGAGAGATACAAAGAGAGAGACACACAGAGCACACAGAGACACAGATGACAGAACCAGAGAGAGAGCTTGTTACCTTGTAGTCCTCTGCCGGGTGTGAAACATTTCCCAGCTCCCTCTTCACCTGGTACAAACACAGCTCGGTACGTCACGCAGGAACTTTAAGCAGTTCCGACAAACCAGAAACTGTGGAGAAAAATTAAATCGGCTTTTTTGCCACTTCTCCTGGGATTGCACCACAACACACAAAAACAGACATTAGTGGCGGGGAAAAAAAAACCCAGGCCCAACAATGAAAGGTTCTCCTACGCTCAGCAGTTGGGTTCTGAAGTGAAACACAAATAAGAGAACCGCGGAGAAATGTGCCACAGATGCGTACTGACGTGGTGGAAATACAGTTCTGTCTGCAGTCGGAAGAGCTAAGCCTACAGAAAACAGCCCTCTTTTTTTCTCAGGAAAGTGAAAAAAAAAACAACAACCTTGGAATGATTTCAGTTTCAGAGCCTTATATTATCAATCTACTCTCATGCATCAGAACGCCTTAACTTTTTCTTCGAATCTGGCTTCAATAAAACATATTTAAAGGACTATACAGTGAAGTGTTATATGATGTTATATGATGTTATATGATTGAGGGGCTCCATTCAGACAGATCAGGGGTGGATAACAACATAATGGGGTCTTCATGAAGCACAACTTTACAGAAATGCCACATAAACAGCACATTTGTGTGTGTGTGTGTGTGTGTGTGTGTTGGGGGGGGGGGGGCTTAGACAGAGCTTCTAATGCTATTGTTTTGCACTTGCTTTTTGGATTTCTCCCTACAGAGTTGAAGGGCCCATATTGCATGGAGCCCCTCTAAAGTTCTATAGATAAACTGAGGGGATAAACACTCACTTAAAAGGTATCATGATGGTTTCTTTCTTGTGACATCTTCAAAGTGAATGTTTAGGAAATGTCATTGTAAAAAAACCCGGTCTTGACCCCGACATCCCCAACAACTTCCGGCCCATATCCAACCTCCCCTTTCTGTCCAAAGTCCTCGAACGAGCTGCTGCCACCCAACTCAAATCCTACCTTGACAACAATAACCTCTACGAACCATTCCAATCCGGCTTCCGCTCTCAACACAGTACAGAAACAGCACTAATCAAAATCACCAATGACATCCTTCTCTCTGCTGACTCCGGCTCCCTCACCATCCTCATCCTCGACCTCACCGCCGCCTTCGACACCATCAACCACTCCATCCTCCTCTCACGCCTTCAACACTCCCTTGGTATCTCCGGCACCGTCCTATCCTGGTTCACCTCCTACCTCTCCGACAGATATCAATACATCTCTATAAATAACTGCACATCCTCCACCGCCCCAGTCACTCATGGTGTCCCCCAAGGTTCAGTGCTCGGCCCCCTCCTCTTCATATTGTACATACTCCCCCTTGGACAAATTCTCCGCCGCCATGGCCTCCGTTTCCACTGTTACGCCGACGACACCCAACTCTACCTCTCCTCCAAGACCATCACCCCAGCCACCCACTCCACCCTCACCGCCTGCCTTACAGACATAAAAACATGGATGCAACAAAACTTTCTCCAACTCAACTGCAATAAATCAGAAATTATCATCATTGGCCCAAACTCCCTCACCCGCACCACTCAGACTCTCTCCCTCAACATCGATGGCTCCATCGTCACCCCCTCCACCCACGTCCGCAACCTCGGAATCATCCTCGACCCTACCCTCTCATTCCTGCCCCACGTCAACCACATCACCAAAACTGCCTTCTTCCACCTCAGAAACATTGCCCGCCTCCGCCCCTCCCTGTCCCTTTCTGCCGCCGAAACCCTCATCCATGCTTTCATCACTTCCAGACTCGATTACTGCAACAGCATCCTCTACGGCTCACCCAACAAAACCCTCAACAAACTTCAATACGTCCAGAACTCCGCTGCCCGCCTGCTCACCTCCACCCGCCGCCAAGATCACATCACCCCTGTCCTTCACAATCTTCACTGGCTCCCAGTCAAATACAGGATCAACTTCAAAATACTACTCACCACCTACAAAGCCCTAAACAACCTGGCCCCTCCCTACCTCTCCGACCTCCTCCTCCCCCGCCACACCCCTACCCGTCACCTCAGGTCCGCTGACACAAACTGCTTGTCAGTCCCTAGGACCAAGCTCCGGACCTAGGGCGACAGGGCCTTCTCAGTTGCCACACCTTCCCTCTGGAACACCCTCCCCATCCACATCCGACAATCACCCACCCTCCCCTCCTTCAAACAGGCCCTCAAGACCCACCTCTTCAAACTCGCATTCACCTGACAATCATCCTCCCCTCCATCTCACCGACTCTAGCTTAAATGTTTTGTCTCATACTTTTAGTTAATTTTATTGTGTGTGAAGCGACTTTGGGTACCTAGAAAAGCGCTATATAAATTAAATGTATTATTATTATTATTATTATTATTACAATATGCTAAACAATGAATCTGAAATATTTATTGGTCAAAGAATATTGACAATAGTGACTCATTATGATATACTCCAATAATTAATAATTATTATTATCACATTGACATAATCCTTTTATTCCTATGTGCAATATTATTGATATTAATATTAATTAATTAATATCACCTTGATGAGGACAATGTTGCGGAGCACCCTTCCATGCAAGCCCTGGGAGGCGGCCATTTTGGCGTTGAGTCGCGAGTGTCTAATATGAACAAACAGCAGCACGTAGCATAGCAGCATGAGCAGGAGACATGCAAAGAAGATCGTGATGGCGGTCACTTGGCCAGCAGCGGACAGAATTCCCCCCAACTCTCTGTCGGCTCTGTAACACAGTGCCACTTCCTCCTTCTCCTGGTCCTTGTCATCCCACGCTTGGCTGCCGTTTGCCGCCGCTCCCCCATGACCGCCGTCTGCCCAGTCACGGTCGCTCCTGATATCCTTCAAGAAGTAATACAGGGTCATCGACGTGGTCACGCCCCCAAAAACTACCCACCAACCGATGCACATGCCCTGGGCGAAGGAGGCCCTCCTGAGACAGCTGAAGAAGGCGCCGCCAACGGCCGGTGTACGGCGAGTGAGGACGGCCAGCCGGCTGAGGGCCACCCAGGTGAGCAGAATCACGGCCAGGTGGATGTTGACGTGGAGCACGGGTGTGGCCACGTGCAGCACCAGCTGGCACAGGATACTGGTGGTGGGCTGGGCGGCCGCCTGGATGTAGTACATGGCCATGAAGGGCATGGTCAGGGAGACCAGCCTGGACGTAGTACATGGCCATGAAGGGCATGGTCAGGGAGACCAGCACGTTGGACACGCTCAGGTGGCTCAGGTACACCTGGGTGGGGGCGGTGGGTGAGATGCGCCTGTTCAGGGTGCTTCCGAATACGATCAATACGATCTATCTGCAGCTGGAATGAGGCTCGTCATGTCGCGTCCCGTCAGTACACATACCCCACATGGCTCATACAACTGACTGGTCAGTCTGCGTTGTCCTTCACGGTCTTTGCGCCTGCACGAAATGTGCAAGTTCAAGGACCCTGGGAACTGTGGTCTGCTAGCAGACTGGCTCAGACTCATTGTCGGTGCTCTCCAGTCTTGCTGCGGTCCCTTGAAATCGTGGACGGTCTGTGTCTGCTGCTCGAGTGTCCTATTGGGGCAAACGGGTATGGGGTCAACATGAATTACTCAGCTTGTAATCGTTGGGGAGAACCATTGTTGGTCGTGTCCTTCTCTTGCTAATCGGTCGAGCAAGGTTACTTAGCAACTAGCGCGGTTATATTGTGGATCTGACAATGGGAGATTTACAGAGAGCCACCAAAGCTGTTAAGCGAGTGCCTAAGAGTTGAAAACATATCGCGCCTCCAGAGCACTGCCGCCTTAGCTGTTTACTCACCAGAGAGCACCCTCAGAGCTCGTTCTTCACCAGCCGATGATGCAATCGCGACATCATGTATTGACAAATTTGACGGAATGAAGACAGTGATGTCGTCATGCCCCCGTGACTATCGCTTCAAGAATAAACACGGCACTTTGTATTTAGGTTACACCTGTCGTCATATTACGTCCGCTCAATTATATACTCGCGAACCCATATACTGTTCATCATGCCAGTTCCACAACAAGCATCCCGGAACATTAAACCGGAGGCAGCAACATCAAATCAGACTCAATGACATGTGAAGGCGAGTCGCATAATTAGGGACATTTGGTTTTCCCAACCGCCAAGACTACTCTTGCTGAGTGCGTATTTATAGAGTCCAAATTTTCGAAGGCGATCAAGAGACATCGGGGTAGTGGCAATACAACGTAAAATAGTCCTCTGTCCTTTTAGATATTATTTGCGGGCCGCGTGGTTCTTAGGCCTTGGTACAACTGAAGGTCGCAAAAGGAGCGAACCACAAGCGCCTCTTCGATTTGGAGTGGTGCACGTATCCTGTCATATTGCGCTGGGCGATGAGGCCCTCTCTCCCTAATATTCTACTTACGTTTACAACATAACTAGCCTGTCATCTGGGGAACCATCCAGATCTTCCTTATAGTTTCCGGCTGGAGTCTCCTCTCCTATAGACAAAAATATTGCCATCCACTCATTGCCATATCTGAAAACGCGCTCACACAAAACTCACGTGAGTTAGAGTACATCTTGCAAGGCGTTGATTTTCAGAAAATAACATTTATATCTGTGGAATATCGAACACATTGCTTACCCTTTAGCGAGCTCTCCAACGCGTAGGTGCCAAGGGCACAAGTACTGGCGCCCACACTGTCTCACCTACTAAAGACCTTCTAGACAAACAACCCTGCTCAATCAACGGTTTAACAAATTGTTATTGCCTTGTTCCGAAGCGCCATAGTCTCTTTTAAAATTCACGTCTTTGTGGTCGGCGCCATGTTTGTTTTCTCTTCTCTGGTAGCTCTGTGTTACGTAGACACGTTGTGTTGTGGGACATTCAGGCTGCACAGGTCATTCAAACTACCGTAGTTACATTACCGGTGTATAACAGGCACCAGGAGTTTACCGTATTAACCGTCGTTTTTTTTCTTCGTTTTTTGACCCGGCCTGTATTGGAGGCCGGCCTTTATTTGTCCGTGTTGACCACGCCCCCGGCCATTATGAGAGACCGGCCTTTAATGGAATACAGGCCACTATTAGAGGATTTACGGTAAGTGACTTTGAACGTGGCATGGTTGTTGGAGTATTTTCACAGACAACCATCTCTAGTGTTTACAGAGAATGGTCAGAAAAAGAGAAAATATCCAGTGAGCGGCAGTTCTCTGGGCATAAATGCCTTGTTGATGCCAGAGGTCAGAGGAGAATGGCCAGACTGGTTGGAGCTGATAGAAAGGCAACAGTTACTCAAATAACCGTGACAACCGAGGTATGCAGAAGAGCATTTCTGAACGCACAACACGTCGAACCTTGAAGCAGATGGGCTACAGCAGCAGAAGACCACACCGGGTGCCACTCCTGTCAGCTAAGAACAGGAAACTGAGGCTACAATTTGCACGGGCTCACCAAAATTGGACAATAGAAGATTGGAAAAACGTTGCCTGGTCTGATGAGTCTCGATTTCTGCTGCGACATGCAGATTGTAGGGTCAGAATTTGGCGTAAACAACATGAAAGCATGGATCCATCCTGCCTTGTATCAACGGTTCAGGCTGGTGGTGGTGGTGTAATGGTGTGGGGGATATTTTCTTGGCACACTTTGGGCCCCTTAGTACCAATTGAGCATCGTTTAAACGCCACAGCCTACCTGAGTATTGTTGCTGACCATGTCCATCCCTTTATGACCACAGTGTACCCATCTTCTGATGGCTACTTTCAGCAGGATAACGCCATGTCACAAAGCTCAAATCATCTCAAACTGGTTTCTTGAACATGACAATGAGTTCACTATACTCAAATGGCCTCCACAATCACCAGATCTCAATCCAATAGAGCACCTTTGGGATGTGGTGGAACGGGAGATTTGCATCATGGATGTGCAGCCGACAAATCTGCAGCAACTGCGTGATGCTATCATGTCAATATGGACCAAAATCTCTGAGGAATGTTTCCAGCACCTTGTTGAATCTATGCCACAGAGAATTAAGGCAGTTCTGAAGGCAAAAGGGGGTCCAACCCGGTACTAGAAAGGTGTCCCTAATAAAGTGGCCATGAGTGTATACGTAGGTATAGGGTATCGGTGTCTGTATCAAATTAACTCAAAAACTAAACGCAAACGCCTGAGCACACTAAACGAAATTATGTGAATGAAGAGAGAAAACAGACCTATCGTACGTACCCAGCCGGTGGTGGCGAACCCCTATGCCGTCCTGTTGCTTTGAGCACCGTGTGTACTCAGACAACGACACTATGAGATCCCAGGAGGATGTTCTGCTTGACGTGGGAGGTAGCGTGCCGTGAGGTAGCGTCCTCCTCCTCCCTCGCTGTTGTGCATTTCTTTGCATCAATTTCCATCAACACACACGTTTGTCATGGGATCTTGTGTTTGTTTATAATACACTTTATTATTATGTGTGATGTGGATTTCAAGGCGAAGGTAAATTCCTGTTGAATGTGAATTTGTTGAATGTTTCTCCTCACTTTGCCTCGGCCCCGCTCAAGATGGCGCCTGAGGGGGGTTTTGCGAGGAACTCTGGTGCTCAGACTCCTAATCATAATCTCCACTGACAAACCGCACCGCATGGTCTGTGAGCACCTTCCCTTCTAATTTGCACAATGAGCTGCAGAGAGAAGTGGTTTGAGCATGATGGTCACATGGCTTTCCAATAAGAGAAGTGGATCTAGCGATTGTGCAAAGGTTATACCAAAGAAATCATGGATGTATAAATGCTTTTCGTATTTTTATTCCACAAAATCAAAGCGAAAACGTGGCCCACAGTGTGTCACAGTTGTATTTGGGTTGGAAAGTTAAACATTGTTTGTTCTCACTCTCTGCCAGTCCTTCTGTGTCCCTCTGGCTCTTTTGGCATTGTCACCTCCATTCCAGTAGGGGGCTCTCCGCAAAAGCAAATCCTCCACAACATTGCAGTCTGTGTGTGCCTAGGGGTGGTGCTGCTGCTCCAGTCGTGAAAAGCCCCAAGAGACCAGTACTCAAATGCGCTCTGCCTCTCACTTTGTGCTGTAGTGGGAACTGTGTGAGCCATTCAGTCATTTTCCAATTAAATGTCAATATAAAGGAAACATAAATGCATTTATGTCTGTATACATATACAGTTTTATCAGCGGGTATGGGTTGTTCTGCAAATCGAGATGGCAAAACTGAGTGTGTGTGTGTGTGTGTGTGTGTGTGTGTGTGTGTGTGTGTGTGTGTGTGTGTGTGTGTGTGTGCTGTTTGCATCACACACACACACACACACACACACACACACACACACACACACACACACACACACACACACACACACACACACACTCAGTTTTGCCATCTCGATTTGCAGAACAACCCATACCCGCTGATAAAACTGTATATGTATACAGACATAAATGCATTTATGTTTCCTTTATATTGACATTTAATTGGAAAATGACTGAATGGCTCACACAGTTCCCACTACAGCACAAAGTGAGAGGCAGAGCGGCAATTTGAGTACTGGTCTCTTGGGGCTTTTCACGACTGGAGCAGCAGCACCACCCCTAGGCACACACAGACTGCAATGTTGTGGAGGATTTGCTTTTGCGGAGACCCCCTACTGGAATGGAGGTGAAATGCCAAAGAGCCAGAGGGACACAGAAGGACTGGCAGAGAGTGAGAACAAACAATGTTTAACTTTCCAACCCAAATACAACTGTGACAGCACTGTGGGCCACGTTTTCGCTTTGATTTTGTGGAATAAAAAATACGAAAAGCATTTATACATCCATGATTTCTTTGGTATAACCTTTGCAACAATCGCTAGATCCACTTCTCTTATTGGAAAGCCATGTGACCATCATGCTCAAACCACTTCTCTCTGCAGCTCATTGTGCAAATTAGAAGGGAAGGTGCTCACAGACCATGCGGTGCGGTTTGTCAGTGGAGATTATGATTAGGAGTCTGAGCACCAGAGTTTCCTCCGGCAAAAACCCCCTCAGGCGCCATCTTGAGCGGGGCCGAGGCAAAGTGAGGAGAAACATTCAACAAATTTCACATTCAACAGGAATTTACCTTCGCCTTGAAATCCACATCACACATAATAATAAAGTGTATTATAAACAAACACAAGATCCCATGACAAACGTGTGTGTTGATGGAAATTGATGCAAAGAAATGCACAACAGCGAGGGAGGAGGAGGACGCTACCTCACGGCACGCTACTCCCACGTCAAGCAGAACAATCCTCCTGGGATCTCATAGTGTCGTTGTCTGAGTACACACGGTGCTCAAAGCAACAGGACGGCATAGGGGTTCGCCACCACCGGCTGGGTACGTACGATAGGTCTGTTTTCTCTCTTCATTCACATAATTTCGTTTAGTGTGCTCAGGCGTTTGCGTTTAGTTTTTGAGTTAATTTGATACAGACACCGATACCCTATACCTACGTATACACTCATGGCCACTTTATTAGGGACACCTTTCTAGTACCGGGTTGGACCCCCTTTTGCCTTCAGAACTGCCCTTAATTCTCTGTGGCATAGATTCAACAAGGTGCTGGAAACATTCCCCAGAGATTTTGGTCCATATTGACATGATAGCATCACGCAGTTGCTGCAGATTTGTCGGCTGCACATCCATGATGCAAATCTCCCGTTCCACCACATCCCAAAGGTGCTCTATTGGATTGAGATCTGGTGATTGTGGAGGCCATTTGAGTATAGTGAACTCGTCATGTTCAAGAAAACAATTTGAGATGATTTGAGCTTTGTGACATGGTGTGTTATCCTGCTGAAAGTAGCCATCAGAAGATGGGTACACTGTGGTCATAAAGGGATGGACATGGTCAGCAACAATACTCAGGTAGGCTGTGGCGTTTAAACGATGCTCAATTGGTACTAAGGGGCCCAAAGTGTGCCAAGAAAAATATCCCCCACACCATTACACCACCACCACCAGCCTGAACCGTTGATACAAGGCAGGATGGATCCATGCTTTCATGTTGTTTACGCCAAATTCTGACCCTACAATCTGCATGTCACAGCAGAAATCGAGACTCATCAGACAAGGCAACGTTTTTCCAATCTTCTATTGTCCCATTTTGGAGAGCCCGTGCAAAATGTTGCCTCAGTTTCCTGTTCTTAGCTGACAGGAGTGGCACCCGGTGTGGTCTTCTGCTGCTGTAGCCCATCTGCTTCAAGGTTCGACGTGTTGTGCGTTCAGAAATGCTCTTCTGCATACCTCGGTTGTCACGGTTATTTGAGTAACTGTTGCCTTTCTATCAGCTCCAACCAGTCTGGCCATTCTCCTCTGACCTCTGGCATCAACAAGGCATTTATGCCCAGAGAACTGCCGCTCACTGGATATTTTCTCTTTTTCTGACCATTCTCTGTAAACACTAGAGATGGTTGTCTGTGAAAATACTCCAACAACCATGCCACGTTCAAAGTCACTTACCGTAAATCCTCTAATAGTGGCCTGTATTCCATTAAAGGCCGGTCTCTCATAATGGCCGGGGGCGTGGTCAACACGGACAAATAAAGGCCGTCCTCCAATACAGGCCAAAAAACGAAGAAAAAAAACGACGGTTAATACGGTAAACTCCTGGTGCCTGTTATACACGGGTAATGTAACTACAGTAGTTTGAATTACCTGTGCAAGCCTGAATTTCCCACAACACGTGTCTACGTAACACAGAGCTACCAGAGAAGAGAAAACAAACATGGCGCCGACCAGACGCATTTTAAAGAGACAGGGTTGTTTTGTTTTATTGTACAGTGGCCGTATTTTCCCTACGTGAGGCTGCGGTGCTGTTTTGTTACCATAATGTTATTTGCAGCTGAATCTTACTGTTTTTGTTTTTATGTGGCAATGTGTGCAATTTTTTTGCTATAAAAGTCAGGAAATTAAGGGATTATGTCCATGAGAGTTTAATTGTAAGAAATAAAGGCCTGCCTCTAATATAAGCCTGCCTCCAACAAAGGCCTGGTGCTCTTTGCGGCTCAGTAAGGCCCCGGCCAATATTAGAGGATTTACGGTAAATCAACTTCCCCATTCTGATGCTCGGTTTTAACCTCAGCAGATCGTCTTGACCATGTCTACATGCCTAAATGCATTGAGTTGTTGCCATGTGATTGGCTGACATTTGCGTTAATGAGCAGTTGAACAGGTGTACCTAATAAAGTGGCCGTGTTTTCTGAAGCGTGTCCGTGGTGCTACGACACATTCTTTGTCAATTTTCAATAAGTGCCATTCCTCTTGAGAGCACTGCTCGAAACCATGCTACCATGTTCAACAACTGTACCACTGTGGTTCAACCATGTCAAATAACCCAGTGCTTGTAACTTGCTCCCTTACAGAGCCATGGACAACATGTTCCACCCAAATCAGTCAAGACCACCCCTTTGCCCCACCTCCGCCACACTCATCGCCCTGCCCTGCCTCTACACCCTCCTCTTCCTCACCGGGCTGCCGGGCAACGTGTTGTCCCTGTGGGTGTCTCTGCGGCGCATCTCACCCACCGCCCCCACCCAGGTGTACCTGAGCCACCTGAGCGTGTCCAACGTGCTGGTCTCCCTGACCATGCCCTTCATGGCCATGTACTACGTCCAGGCGGCCGCCCAGCCCACCACCAGTATCCTGTGCCAGCTGGTGCTGCACGTGGCCACACCCGTGCTCCACGTCAACATCCACCTGGCCGTGATTCTGCTCACCTGGGTGGCCCTCAGCCGGCTGGCCGTCCTCACTCGCCGTACACCGGCCGTTGGCGGCGCCTTCTTCAGCTGTCTCAGGAGGGCCTCCTTCGCCCAGGGCATGTGCATCGGTTGGTGGGTAGTTTTTGGGGGCGTGACCACGTCGATGACCCTGTATTACTTCTTGAAGGATATCAGGAGCGACCGTGACTGGGCAGACGGCGGTCATGGGGGAGCGGCGGCAAACGGCAGCCAAGCGTGGGATGACAAGGACCAGGAGAAGGAGGAAGTGGCACTGTGTTACAGAGCCGACAGAGAGTTGGGGGGAATCCTGTCCGCTGCTGGCCAAGTGACCGCCATCACGATCTTCTTTGCATGTCTCCTGCTCATGCTGCTATGCTACGTGCTGCTGTTTGTTCATATTAGACACTCGCGACTCAACGCCAAAATGGCCGCCTCCCAGGGCTTGCATGGAAGGGTGCTCCGCAACATTGTCCTCATCAAGGTGATATTAATTAATTAATATTAATATCAATAATATTGCACATAGGAATAAAAGGATTATGTCAATGTGATAATAATAATTATTAATTATTGGAGTATATCATAATGAGTCACTATTGTCAATATTCTTTGACCAATAAATATTTCAGATTCATTGTTTAGCATATTGTAATAATAATAATAATGATAATAATACATTTAATTTATATAGCGCTTTTCTAGGTACCCAAAGTCGCTTCATACACAATAAAATTAACTAAAAGTATGAGACAAAACATTTAAGCTAGAGTCAGTGAGATGGAGGGGAGGATGATTGTCAGGTGAATGCGAGTTTGAAGAGGTGGGTCTTGAGGGCCTGTTTGAAGGAAGGGAGGGTGGGTGATTGTCGGATGTGGATGGGGAGGGTGTTCCAGAGGGAAGGTGTGGCAACTGAGAAGGCCCTGTCGCCCCAGGTCCGAAGCTTGGTCCTAGGGACTGACAAGCAGTTTGTGTCAGCAGACCTGAGGCAACGGATAGGGGTGTGGCGAGGGAGGAGGAGGTTGGAGAGGTAGGGAGGGGCCAGGTTGTTTAGGGCTTTGTAGGTGGTGAGTAGTATTTTGAAGTTGATCCTGTATTTGACTGGGAGCCAGTGAAGATTGTGAAGGACAGGGCTGATGTGATCTTGGCGGCGGGTGGAGGTGAGCAGGCGGGCAGCGGAGTTCTGGACGTATTGAAGTTTGTTGAGGGTTTTGTTGGGTGAGCCGTAGAGGATGCTGTTGTAGTAATCGAGTCTGGAAGTGATGAAAGCATGAATGAGGGTTTCAGCAGCAGAAAGGGACAGGGAGGGGCGGAGGCGGGCAATGTTTCTGAGGTGGAAGAAGGCAGTTTTGGTGATGTGGTTGACGTGGGGCAGGAATGAGAGGGTAGGGTCGAGGATGATTCCGAGGTTGTGGACGTGGGTGGAGGGGGTGACGATGGAGCCATCGATGTTGAGGGAGAGAGTCTGAGTGGTGCAGGTGAGGGAGTTTGGGCCAATGATGATAATTTCAGATTTATTACAGTTGAGTTGGAGAAAGTTTTGTTGCATCCATGTTTTTATGTCTATAAGGCAGGCGGTGAGGGTGGAGTGGGTGGCTGGGGTGATGGTCTTGGATGAGAGGTAGAGTTGGGTGTCGTCGGCGTAACAGTGGAAACGGAGGCCATGGTGGCGGAGAATTTGTCCAAGGGGGAGTATGTACAATATGAAGAGGAGGGGGCAGAGCACTGAACCTTGGGGGACACCATGAGTGACTGGGGCGGTGGAGGATGTGCAGTTATTTATAGAGATGTATTGATATCTGTCGGAGAGGTAGGAGGTGAACCAGGATAGGACGGTGCCGGAGATACCAAGGGAGTGTTGAAGGCGTGAGAGGAGGATGGAGTGGTTGATGGTGTCGAAGGTGGCAGTGATGTCGAGGAGAATGCTGAGGGAGCCGGAGTCAGCAGAGAGAAGGATGTCATTGGTGATTTTGATTAGTGCTGTTTCTGTACTGTGTTGAGAGCGGAAGCCGGATTGGAATGGTTCGTAGAGGTTATTGTTGTCAAGGTAGGATTTGAGTTAGGTGGCAGCAGCTCGTTCGAGGACTTTGGACAGAAAGGGGAGGTTGGATATGGGCCGGAAGTTGTTGGGGATGACGGGGTCAAGACCGGGTTTTTTTACAATGACATTTACTAAACATTCACTTTGAAGATGTCACAAGAAAGAAACCATCATGACACCTTTTAAGTGAGTGTTTATCCCCTCAGTTTATCTATAGAACTTTAGAGGGGCTCCATGCAATATGGGCCCTTCAACTCTGTAGGGCGAAATCCAAAAAGCAAGTGCAAAACAATAGCATTAGAAGCTCTGTCTAAGCACCCCCCCCCCCCCCCCAACACACACACACACACACACACACAAATGTGCTGTTTATGTGGCATTTCTGTAAAGTTGTGCTTCATAAAGACCCCATTATGTTGTTATTGTCGTGGATTTTACCAATACTCTGACATTCGTAAGAGGGTGATCAGGAAGACCAAAGTTTGAAAGTTAAAGACTTTATTTGTCACAGCCAATAGTAACAACAAGCCTGAGTCAAATCTGCAGAGAAGACTGAATTCACTCCTCTTTGACTCTGACTTATATTCACATCGTCACATGATCATCGTCACATGGTCTTCGTGACATCGTGACATTGTCATCGTGATATTCCAAACCCCATTTAAGGTAACCGCAACATAGGTTCTCTTTTCTATTACTGTTTCAAGAAATTATATGGCAGGATGTGACGCCCTCCTTGCCTAGTCATAAATGAAGGTGACGACTGGTCATGCAGATAAGCAACTGGGGAAGAGGTTATCTTTCTCTACCCTTAATTCACCCATACAGTATAATGACAAGCCATTCTTATGAATATACCGTAAAATATCTCCAATATTATCCACCCCTGATCTGTCTGAATGGAGCCCCTCAATCATACAACATCATATAACATCATATAACACTTCACTGTATGCTCCTTTAAATATGTTTTAGTGGTAGGTCTTAACTGGGAGATTCCTTACATGAACATAAAAAACAATTTCGAACAGTTTATAGGGGCCCACCTCTTGCAAAAATCAGGCGATGCCCTATTTATTGAAGATATAATATTGTTAAGCCTATGATCGTCATTTTTCAAGAAAGAGAGAGGGTTGTGTGGGCTACAAATGTATATTCCCATTAGATTAATGAGTATAGAAACTGGTCGCTTTTACACATCCAGGCCCAGGGGCCCATGGTTTCATAATCCGTCCATGGTCATACGGGAACCGGTGCCATAGCGGTACCGGGTTTCGGTACCCATCCCTAGTATTGTATGTTCTTAGATGTTGATAATGCACTCAGAATGGTACTTCTGCTCTTATCCCAAGTATTATGCAGGCAACATTTTGGTGTCTCCTTCAACAAATGCGCTCTTTGTAAGTCGCTTTGGATAAAAGCATCTGCCAAAGGCCCTAAATGTAAATGTAAATGTAATGTTCATCCTCCAACCATGAGTCACTTTGTGTGTGTTTCTCCCAGATGGTTCTAATGGTTTGCTTGGCACCTTACAATATCTACAAGTCCATTTTCATTGTCTTGGTCCATGATTACCGTCAAGGTGTTCATTCATACAGCTCTGGTCCAGAGACCCACCACTGCCATCCACTCTCCAGCCTGATTGAGGTAAGCACATCCCTGTGTGCATTTACACTTTTAAACTCTTTGTACCAAATTAACCAATGTGCGAATGTGCCATCACATCCTCAGCGCTTATAGCGTTTATCTTTATTAGCCTGACCACAATGTTATGGTTTGCTGCATCCATTGTCGTGTTTGCTTGTTTTTTATATCTTTCAGATCAAGAATCTCATTCTTCTTTTGGCCGTCCTACGGAGCTCACTGGATCCCGGAATGCATTTCATGTTGGATAGGACGTTCCGGAACCAAACCCTTATTCTCCTCAGGCTTAAGCCTCAGACCTCCACCTCCAAGGAGGGGAGAGCTGCTGAGCTGCCCCGGCCATCCCAGCTGGGCTCGGCCACCCCGGCCGGAGATGTCAGCCACACCAGTGCTATAGAAGCCCTGGGTTCTTCACATTAGTCCAAGTACATTTTATGCAAATATATTTTTGCAATGGACGAGCAAACATATTCTGTTACTTGCGTTGCTGAGTAATTTAGCGAATTCTGCTAATTTTAGCTAAGGCGTTGTGTCGCATATTGGTGTTGTGCTTGGGACTGTGTGGATGCGAAGTCAGCTGTATGGTTTTGTAGTTTTGTTACTCAACTCACTGAGCCCAGTGATAAGTCCATAATCCAAATCATATCATATACTTCATCTTCAGAAATAATGCATTAACCCATCATGTCTGGTATCGTTTTCTTCAGCACCACCTCGCATAAACAAACAACGATTTGACACAAGGTTCCATGACAAACGTGTGTGTGTTGATGGAAATTAAGAAATGCACAACAGCGAGGGTGGACAGAGGCGGAGATAAGATAATCTCACCAACCCATACGCGGCACGCGTTAACTCCCATGTCAAGCAGAACATCTTCCTGGGTTGTCATAGTGTTGTCGTCTGAGTACAGCATGGTGCTCAAAGCAGCAGGACCGGCTGGGTACGTACATCTGTTTTCTCTCTTCATTCACATAATATTCTTTAGTCTTCTCAGGTGTTTGAGTCTTGTTTTTGAGGTAATATGATACAGACACCAACACCCGATCTACTTCCACTTCTGTGTTTTCTGTAGCATGTCCGTGGTGCTACGACACATTCTTTGTCAATTTTATATAAGTGCCATTCCTCTTGAGAGCACTGCTCGAAACTGTGCTACCATGTTCAACAACTGTACCACTGTGGTTCAACCATGTCAAATAACCCAGTGCTTGTAACTTGCTCCCTTACAGAGCCATGGACAACATGTTCCACCCGAATCAGTCAAGACCACCCCTTTGCCCCACCTCCGCCACACTCATCGCCCTGCCCTGCCTCTACACCCTCCTCTTCCTCACCGGGCTGCCGGGCAACGTGTTGTCCCTGTGGGTGTCTCTGCGGCGCATCTCACCCACCGCCCCCACCCAGGTGTACCTGAGCCACCTGAGCGTGTCCAACCTGCTGGTTTCCCTGACCACGCCCTTCATGGCCATGTACTACACCCAGGCGGCCGCCCAGCCCACCACCAGTATCCTGTGCCAGCTGGTGCTGCACGTGGCCACACCCGTGCTCCACGTCAACATCCACCTGGCCGTGCTTCTGCTCACCTGGGTGGCCCTCAGCCGGCTGGCCGTCCTCACTCGCCGTACACTGGCCGGCGGCGGCGGTGCCTTCTTCAGCTGTCTCAGGAGGGCCTCCTTCGCCCGGGGCGTGTGCGTCGGTTCGTGGGTAGTGGTGGGGGGTGTGACCACGTCGGTGACCCTGTATTACTCCGTGAAGGAGATCAGGAACGAGCGCGACTGGGCAGACGGCGGTCATGGGGGAGCGGTGGCAAACAGCAGCCAAGCGTGGGATGAGAGGGACCAGGAGAAGGAGGAAGTGGCACTGTGTTACAGAGCCGACACAGAGCTGGGGGGGAACCTATCCGCTGCTGGCCAAGTGACCGCCATCACGATCTTCTTTGCATGTCTCCTGCTCGTGTTACTATGCTACGTGCTGCTGTTTGTTCATATCAGACGCTTGCAACTCAACGCCAAAATGGCCACCACCACCAAGGGCTTGCATGGAAGGGTGCTCTGCAACATTTTTGTCATCAAGGTGATTGTAAATCAATAATATTGCACATAGGAATAAAAGGATTATGTCAATGTGAGAAATATTTCAGATTCATTGTTTAGCATATTGTATGTTCTTAGATGTTGATAATGGCACTTCTGCTCTTATCTCAGCTATTATGCAGGCAACCTAGCAATTATGAAACTCGTTCTATTAGCCTCGCAACTATGAATGCTTGAAACCAGCTCTATTCTTATCTTTATGTACCACAGTGATATATTGTCTCCTTCAAAAATTCGCTTTGTAAGTCGCTTTGGATAAAAGCGTCTGCCAAAGGCCCTAAATGTAAATGTAAATGTAATGTTCATCCTCCAACCATGAGTCACTTTGTGTGTGTTTCTCCCAGATGGTTCTAATGGTTTGCTTGGCACCTTACAATATCTACAAGTCCATTTTCATCGCCTTGGTCCATGATTACCGTCAAGGTGTTCATTCATACAGCTCTGGTCCAGAGACCCACCACTGCCATCCACTCTCCAGCCTGATTGAGGTAAACACATCCCTGTGTGCATTTACACTTTTAAACTCTTTGTACCAAATTAACCAATGTGCAAATGTGTCATCACATCTTCAGCGCTTATAGCGTTTATTTTTATTAGCCTGACAACGTTATGGTTTGCTGCATCCATTGTCGTGTTTGCTTGTTTTTTTTATCTTGCAGTTCAAGAATTTCGTTCTTCTTTTGGCCGTCCTACGGAGCTCATTGGATCCCGGGATGTATTTCATGTTGGATAGGACGTTCCGGAACCAAACCCTTATTCTCCTCAGGCTTAAGCCTCAGACCTCCACCTCTGAGGAGGGGAGAGCTGCTGAGCTGCCCCGGCCATCCCAGCTGGGCTCGGCCACCCCGGCCGGAGATGTCAGCCACACTAGTGCTTTAGAAGCCTGGGGTCCTTCACATTAGTCCAAGTAAATTTTATGCAAATATACTTTGCAATGGACTAGCAAACATATTCTTTGCTACCTGCGTTGCTGAGTAATTCAGCTAATAGCTAATAGCAGCTAATAGCTAATTCTGCAAATTTAGCTAAGCTTGTGTCCATATTGAATGTTGTGCTTGGACTGTGTGAGCCAAGTCAGTGTTTTTGTAGTTTGTTCACTCACTGAGCCGTCATATCATAATCCATATCATTTCATATTAAAATATATGCATTACCCATATCATGTCTGGTATCGTTTTCTTCAGCACCACCTTATCTGTCTTGCCTGGCTATTCTTTTGTCCCTTTGAGACACCGATTCAACACACAGGACCAAAACACCAAATATAATAACAAGTGTGCATTTGCAAGTGTGTGTTTCCATCTGAGCATGCAAGTTGCAGTGAGGACAGACACGCCTGCTGTAAACAGCGCAGCTTTGCGCAAGAACACCACCATAAGGCATCTTCTTACCTTGTAAAAAAAACAGCTGGCATTCAAGTGTCCGGGGGAAATAAGAGAAAGAAATCAAGCTATTCATATGGAGAATGTGACATTTGGTACACAGTGAGCCGTGGGGAAAGGATGAAGTGTGTGCATGCACACACAAACGCGCACACGCACAGACATCCTTTGCTGGTGGCTGAAAGTCACCTTGTAGTAGATAAGGATCCAGTCTTTATTAATGCAAACCCTACTGAATCCATAGTGGGATGACATTTATTGTAAACGTGTTTGCTTGTCTGCAAGTGTTTGCTGTGTTTTAAAGTCAAATATTTTAAAAAGTACATAGACATTTTTAGCAGAAAAGTAAAAGTCATCACTTTCCATTCCAAGCTGTATATGTGACACACACACACACACATCCACACACACACACACACACACACCACACACACACCACACACACACACACACACACACACACACACACACACACACACACACACACACACACACACACACACACACACACACACACACACACACACACAGGAAATAAATAAGCCCGCATTCAGTTTCCTCTACTAACCATCTCCTCTCAAGGACACATTCCGAATGTGATGGCACCGTGTCTGATAGTAGAAGGAAACATTGAAGTCTCTATGCCCCCTCGAACACCGGATTTGTGTAACGGTCTGAGAAGGCGGGAGAGAGCGCTCCCTTTGGCCTGGTAAATTATCTATTGCAGCCTTGTTCTGTGCGGGAAAATAACTATAAAGCATATGAACTCCTATGTCTCTTTGGCTCCTTGCCTCTCAGACCCCACTGTTAGTGTGTCTGACTGAGAATGACCCATCAGCGCAGATTATATGTATCGATACTTAATAAATGTTTGTCTACTATACTGGTCTAAAATCCACTGTTGGACGAGAGTTGTTCTCGATTAGTTAACAGATTTCCACCACAGAAACCTTGAGGAGCCCAGAATAAGCTGGAAGGAGTGAGGATGGCTGTTCCATAGTTCACGTCGGCACACCTGATGTGCAGAACCAACAAGATGCTCCCACATTGAATCCGCACTCCAATGGAGGGACAACCGTAACTGGCTGTCCGTCAGAATATTGTTGAAGTCATATGATGACTTCTAACGCATTTTATAACCACGCGCAAGTGACCTGCAGCACAAGGCTACAACACACAGCAGATGCGAGCGCTCACATGCATGCCGTCGTCGAAAATGTGAGCTACATACCACACAGCGCATATAAGCAACCCTCTGTCGAGTTAATAGAAAATCAGCCCTTGTATGCGGTCTCTTTGCAACAATACAGACATACAATATTGTGTTCTTGAGTGTGACAAGATTAAAACTGTACAGCAAAATGTATTGGTCAAAGTTGAAAGAATTTCAACAAGTTTGTGCAATTCATTTGCGGGTAACTGTGGATAATCATGAGATTCATATTTTATTTGATTGACATTTCTTGGTGTTTTTGCTGTGTTTGGCTTCTTGGCTGGACCATTATTGTTAATCACAATCTGTTCAAGCCTGGATTATATACTATATATATGTATATCTGATTGTAATGGTGTGAGTATGCGGAGGTATGAGACAAAGAAGAGTCACGGATGTGTGTGTGTGTGTGTATCAGTTTCACATGCATTCATTTTCTGGATATTAATAGCTCGGATGACGCAGGGTTTTGAGGAAGACTTTACATGTAAATATAAGTGTCCGCAAGTTCCCCTTTTCTGAAGCACATTAGAATTCCACCAGAGGTACAACTAGGCGGTTACCCTGACATTTTACTTGGTGGAGAACAGAATAGTTCAGGCATTAACGCAATGAAATTACATTTTTCCAGTAATTTGCGAGCAAAACAAGTTGCCGGGGCAATTCACTAAGCTTGAAGCGTTGCATGGGTTGCAATATAGCTTTGAGGAAGGGAGGGAAGGTAGGTGGAGGGTGTGTACGAAGAAGACTTTTTACATGCCGGGTTTCAGTTCGTCCTTTTCTGTCTCGCGTACCTGTAAATACACACGTGTGCAGAGAAGCACACTAAGCACAAATAAATGGCGCAAATGGCGGCTGCTGCTACATCACAGGTCTACAGGTGTACTGTGGGTTGAAGGCAGGCGTGTCGACTCACACGGCTACGGTCCATTTCTGCGCTTCACGCACTTACCAGCCGCTTTCCCACGTATTCGTAAATTGGATTGTTTGGATGCAGTGGTGGAGAACGTCAGCCGTCACCATGGCGAGGACCTCTATATATACACACACGGAGGGGACTGCAGGGTGCGGGGGTTGCTTCATATTCACCCATTCATACACCAACGGCGGTGTCAACCACGCACAAGCAACAACCCAAGCACGTCAGGAGCAGTTTGGGGGTTTAGGCAGTTATTGCTCAGGGACACCTCGATAACTGATTACTTAGCTAGGTGTTCCCAGGACCAACTCGCCTTCTATACCTCCGTGGATGCTACTTGCCGCCCCAGGGTCCTCACGCTAATAGAACACTTTAATTTTGGAAACATTAGATCTGAAGGCTGGATGTGTGGCTTTGTGAGACTACATATGGCATTTGAGCCATGTCTGGCCGACCCAATGTTTATGACAGGGAACAGACAAAGGTTACTTTCACCCCAACTCTCGATGATCTCTGAAAAGGCGGTCCAAAAATTGTTTCTCATTCCAGTACTACATGATTAGAACCAGCAGAGACACCGGATTTACAGGGGAGACCAACCCACTTTTCAAGGACGAACCAAAGAACCAAGACATTATTCAAAAGTGGAGATTAGTTAAACGTTTTGGAGAAATGCGCATACGAACTGAGAACTGAGAAATGTGCAAAATGGGCATTGGGCTCTAGCCCCTTTTCTACATAACAAGGCGGACAAGTGTGAATGCGAGATCCAACTACTTCTTTAAATCCCTTCTGATTCACTTGCTCAGATAGATGCGACCACGCACACGCACACACACGCACACACACGCACACACACACACACACACACACACACACACACACACACACACACACACACACACCCTCTCACACACACACACACACACACACACACACACTGCCTCTCAGTTTGCACAATTATCCCCTAACTAACCAAGTCTCCGTCATGGCCGCAGCTCTGCACTAATTAAGGGCACTTCATTAGGACTGAGCCCCCCCCACCCTATTAGCTTTTCACCCCCCCCTCCCCTCTGTTAGCCAACCGGACTCCGGGGGGGTAGAAGCACACGCCTGCAGTTACCATGCTGTGTGTTTGTTCACTCACATGTTGGAAGGACTGAGAGATACCTCATCGCTTATGAGGCTGACTTTGCACGTTGCTTAAAAAGTTGTGTGTTTTGTGTTTGGTGACGCAGCGATGAAGGAGACCCAAGGACTATGCGATAAAGGATTTAAATGATGAAGGGATTAGTTATAGTGGAATGGAGAGAGAAAGGAGAAAGATACGGGGGGTGGCTGTGGAATCTTAATCTCTCTCTCTCTCTCTCCCTAATCTCCTCGCCATCCACCGCTAACAAGCATCCCTGCGACACCGCTGTATATAAAAGAAGACCACTAACTCTTTCCCTCCACACCTCTTCTCTCTCTCCTCCATCCATCTGTTTGGCCAATGAGCCACCGATACCAACCCCGCCTCCCCCTCCCCCATTTAATTAATTAATTCAATAATTAATTCATTATTTTCTCGCACAGTGGTTCATTGATGTCCGGTGCAGTGTGGCGTGCGGCCCGGTGAGACTACTCACTACTCGAACACCATGTAGAGCATGCCGTCGGAGCTGTAGGTCTCCAGGAGCTCGAACCAAAGAACCAAGACATTATTCGTAAGTCTCAGATCATGAACTATTTTGGTTTGAGAGCGGTCTCTGTGCCATGATTGGCTCTAAAACCTGACTGAAACCTGTCATTTGCATTTAGAACGTTGCTCATTTGGTTGAAAACAGCTTTTCCGAATAGCTTACTCATAAAGGACTGATTGGATATGGGTCTGTAATTACTCAGCACTCCACTTGGATTTCTCGATCCAAGGCTGCACAACTAACGGGTTTGAATCCTTTGAGATCCTGTGGAAACATTTCTTTAAAATGTTTCTTGAGGACAGTAAACCTCAGTAAACCTTTACAGTAAACCTCAGTCAAGTCCATAACAATCAGAGCCCTGACAGTTGCAATTTTGTTTGTAAAGCTAATTCTTCACGAGTGTGTGTGTGCGCGCGCGCGCACGCTTGGAGCGTACAGTGTGTGTGTGTATGTGTGTTTGCTTAGAAAGTACGGCATGTGTGGCGAGTACAGTGTATGTGCGTGTGTGTGTGCGTGTGTGCGTGTGTGTGTGTGTGTGTGTGTGTGTGTGCGTGTGTGTGGAGGCCAGAGGAAACCGGTGTGGGCTGGCACGTGGAGCCGGCTGCACCCAGCTCTGCGGTGACTAATCCCCCAGCCGCCAGCGCTCCACACAGAGAGGAGTCCACAAGCTAGTGGAACACCGCGGCCGTATAACACACATTATGAGCAACAGGGAGAAAGGGCAATAAAACACACATAAAAAGGGGGCCGTCGCGTTTTAGCCCCACTTGAATACGACATAAAAGCCATTAAAATGTACCAGCCGCCACCACCTGCTGGGGAATGAGGTGCTTATTCACTGATGTTTGTCTGCATTGTGGTGGGTGGGGATGAAGGAGGAGGAGCTTAGCTTTGGTTGCCGTGTCATAGGAAGCAGACACAGACGCATGTGCGCACACGTATGCACACGCACATGCACACACCGACTATCCCCCCCCCCCCATTTGCTTCTATTACAGATGCACAACCGGCAGCCTTTGGTAAGTACACACACACACACACACGCACACACACACAGGTATAAAAGAAGACACCCGCGTCATAGTCTACACACATGCGTGTGTATGTGTTCATACTGTATGTACAGTATGTATAGAGGGCGTGCTACAAAACACGGAAACTATAAAGTGAGGAACGGGAACAGAAATCACTGAAGCAACAACACAGGGTTGAGAAGTCAACAGAAGATGGGTAAAAAGTGGCAGGTTGTTAGCACGCGTCATACACCGCACACGTGCTGCTTCTACACAGTTTTGTGCCTCAAAAAAAAGAAAATAAAAAGATATATATGTATAAAAAAAAATTATCTGTAACTAGAATGCACGCAGTACCTTGACGTCTCGGTGGATGACGTTGTTGTCATGGCAATAGCGAAGGGCCTCGAGGATCTGCCTCATGTAGTGGCTGCGAGGGAAAGGACGTGTCACAATAAAAGCATCAGGGGAACTGCAAAGAAACGGTGAGTGTGCACTTGTGCCGCTGCTGCCACGTAACCGTGGTTACAACACTTGTGGAAGTGGAGCCGGCGAGTCTTACCTTGCCACCGCTTCGCTGTAGACGAAGCCGGCATCTGCCCGTTTCACGATCTCAAAGCAGAGGTCTGCACCGTCCATGCTGAGAGCGATGGAGACATGCAGAGAGACAGAGACAGAGACACTTTGTCATCTTGGCAACGTAAGTGTTTATTACCCATGCAACTAAAGCTCTTTTGAATTTAATTGAACTGAGACCGAGTCGGGGGGGGGGGGGGGGGGGGGGGGGGAAGAGAGAGAGAAGGAGAGAGAGGGAAGAGAGGAGCGAGAGAGGAGAGAGAAAAGGAAAGCGGGGGAGAGAGCGAGAGAGAGGGAGGAGAGAAGAGATGCATGACTTGACAGAGGGAAATGGGCGGAAGGGGAGAGAGGTCAAGGCAGGCTCCATCAGAGGCTAGGAGGAAGAAAAGGTCACTCTTATAAAAACACTCCAACGCTGTTTTCACTCTGTGATTGGCTATGAAGGAGGGACTCTAATTATGACCTCTGTGTGTGTGTGTGTGTGCACGTGTGTGTGCGTACGCATTAAGCAGCCACCCATGAATGCTAAAACGTTTGTCAGAGGTTTTAGACGGATATGGGGTTCATTCAGGGAGATACTATGAAAAAACACCAACACCACCATAGCGCAGCTCTGCTCTACACAATATTATTAATTGACTCGTTGCGAGCAGAAAGTCTGCGTTAGCGATAAAGTTTAATGTGGTTATTGCTCCGAGAAAAAGTACAGAGCCCAACAGAGCTCTTTGAAGTAAGGATGGTTCGGTTGACGACGGGTTGTGCTTCTCAACACACACCTCACACCACCAAGAAATTACCAAAAGCTAAAAGTCGTCCCCTTTTATAAAAGTGCAGGTCGTGTGTTTTTTTGTGGGGGGTTGGGGGGGGAGAGCGAGAGCTTTCAAAAGTGGAGATTAGTTAAACGTTTTGGAGAAATGCGCATACGAACTGAGAACTGAGAAATGTGCAAAATGGGCATTGGGCTCTAGCCCCTTTTCTACATAACAAGGCGGACAAGTGTGAATGCGAGATCCAACTACTTCTTTAAATCCCTTCTGATTCACTTGCTCAGATAGATGCGACCACGGTAATCTTTTGATCTTATCTTCATAGTGCATTAGGAATCCTCTGTTTTCTGATGATTTTTTCATTTCTGACAGATCTTGCTATCAGATATAAGATGCTGTAAACCACTTGACAGCACAAACATACATTGCACACACACACACACAGATACCATTATGCAAAACACATACACACACACACACACAGACACACTTCACACACACACACACACACACACACACACACACACACACACACACACACACACACACACACCTGCTCATCACAGGCAAACGAACTCACACACACACACACACACTACATCGTGTTTTGCACTCAAAATACAAACGTCCTTTGTGCATCGACTATAAAGTTCGCTCGTTTAGCTTACCTTAACTAGATATACCTTGCGATGCAAGCTGCTGTTAGTTCACTGTTCTGTTTTGCAACTTGTTCTCACGAGATAAAGGAGCACTCTGTATACCACTGTGTGTGTGTGTGTGTGCGTCTCTGTGTGTGTGAGTGAGTGTGTGTGTGTGTGTGTGCGTGCGTCTCTGTGTGTGTGAGTGTGTGTGTGTGTGTGTGTGTGTCTTCCACCAAGCCAGGTCATATATAGTTTAAGGAAACGCAAGTGAAGTCAAAGTAGCGCGACGTGGAGCCACTTCTCTCTTCCTGGAGACAGAACACTTTAAACTAAATCCAGGGAAACATTATAAGGAGAGTGCTGCATGTTGACATAATCCTCATTGAAACTCAGCTGTCTAGGCTTTCATGTATTAATAAAGTTATATTCTATTCTATTAGACCCGCCTGTTACATGAACATTTCTGCTTGGATGAACACATGTTCATAGATTAAGTGTACACGCCTCATAGAGTAACAATACATCAGAAGAAACATTTAGTACAAATACTATAGAGTAGTATAGTTTAGAATAGTGAACACACACACACACACAACACACACTGGTTCACTAATAAGCAGCTCTGTCTAATTAGACCCTTTGCCAAGCATGGTGTTGTGTCGTGGATTTTCTATTTTGACACAATGACTTAAATAAATATACATTAGTGAATAAAGGAATGTTTGACAACTGATGCAGAGTTATCTTTATTGTGCAGAGTACAGCAACCCAGTGAGTTCATGAAGCAACTGTTACAGGATATCCTGTTGTTCACCACAGAGAGACGGAGGACTCTGTGTGGTGGGAACAATAGACCACAACCTTGTGATGCAAGCTGCTGTTAGTTTCATGTTCTTGCTTTAGCAACTGGTTCTCACGAGAATAACAGGAGCGACTCCTGATTACCACTGTTGTGTGTGTGTGGTGCGTCTCTGTGTGGTGAGTGGTGTCTGTGTTGTGTGGTGGGGTGTGTGTTGTGGGTGTGTTGTGTGGTCGTCGTGTGTGTGTGTGTGTGTGTGTGCGTGCGTCTTCCAACCAAGCCAGGTCATATAGAGTTTAAGGAAACGCAAGTGAAGTCAAAGTAGCGCGACGTGGAGCCACTTCTCTCTTCCTGGAGACAGAACACTTTTTAAACTAAATCCAGGGAAACATTATAAGGAGAGTGCTGCATGTTGACACATAATCCTCATTGAAGCTGACCTGTCTGGGCTTTCAATGTATTAATAAAGTTATATTCTATTCTATTAGACCCGCCTGTTACATGAACATTTCTGCTTGGAGCTGTAGGTCTCCAGGAGCTCCACGATGTGGGGATGCTTCAGCATGTGGCAGATACTGGCCTCCCGCTTCAGGTCTACGGGAGAGAGACAGAGACACACACACACACGGACACACACACACACACACACGCAGTTAGTGGGAGAATGAAACAGAGAGGTTTTGGTGTTGAGACACAGCATTGCACATAATATCATGCAGATGTTGTCGTTAGCATCCGTGTCCTGATTAGCGCCATGTTGTCATCCCGCCTGCTCTTTCCTGCGCGGCGCGTTCGCCTTGCTAAGCTAAGCTAAGCTAATCTACGGCAAATTGGCCGCTTCTGCTCTCACACACCGGGGCTCCTACTGACTATTCTTGACTATTCCTCACAAACAATGATCATCATCACAATTCCCTCAGCCTTGGTGTGTGTGTGTGTGTGTGTGTGCGTGTGTGTAAAACATGTATACACGTCATTCGGACATATATTTCCATAATATATATATCTCTATATATAGCTGCAGAGGCCCGTCAACAGGTCAAGGTCACCTGGGAGGGACAAGCCAGTTTGCACACGTTGTGGACCGAGCCAAGATTCCCATCCTAAAGAGATTTCCAATGGAGAGATTCAACCTTAGTGTTCAACGTTCACCTGTGGTGTTCCCTCCCACCACCTGTCCGGCTGACTGCCCACCCGTGTCCATGGGGGTGGGGGGGTGGTGGTGGTGTAGGGGGCTCTGGTACTGCAGCGGCTAGTGAATGACACTGCGCAGTGTGTGTGTCCCCGGAGGAGCCTGACACGAGTCGGACCATGTCAGCGGTGACTGGACAGCAGCGGCGCCCGTAGCTGCCATGTAAAATGTCAACACACACCCCATCCCCACCCCACCATCTGTTTTCGCTCCTACTAGCAGCGGTCGGTATCGAAATCTCGCCGCTAAGCCCGTCTGCCAGCGAGCATTTTCCTTTGTAATAACAATAGCCAAAGTGGTTACATGTAGCAAGAGGGTTAATGGGAGGGTTAGTTGAGCTGGAAGGAGGAGGAGGAGGAGGAGGAGAAACTAACGAAGGAAAGGGGTTGAGGCACGTGGGAATCAAACGAAATGCAACCCACCCACCCACACTCACCTCATCACCAAACAGCAGCACAGGATCTAACTCCACATGCTGCTGCTGGCGGCAACAACAACAACAACAACAACAACGCATAGAAATCATAGGGGAAGAAGATGAGCCATTGACGGAGCGAGGGTTGGACAAAAGGGTGTACTA
>PIJE02003232.1:19733-37514 GCA_002895965.2 Coryphaenoides rupestris | reverse complement strand
GTTTTTTTCCATTAGAGTGACCTCAGTTCTGTGGTAATTGATTTCTGTTTTCATCACTAAACATCGGCTTATTTTATCTAATCCTCTCGCTGACAACGCCGTACAACGGCCGGTAAGAAGGAGCAAACCGCTTAACAATGGAAAGCTATTTATTAATATAGCCATGAAATGTAATTACATCAAAAAAAAAAATTGCATTAGAAATAAGAGCATCAACAATAAATAAACACAAAAATACATCTGTATTTCCATGACAGTTTAATAGCAAAAAATAAAATGAGATTATAAATATGTATCTACTATTATTATTGAGATTTTTGCTGTCATGGAAATTGATTGTCATGGAAGGTGATTTAGATTTTCCATTGTTTTGTATTTGCTCTTTCTCTGGATGTCTGAATGTTTCCTGGCTAACTCCTCCCACACACGGCCCTGTGTGGCGGGAACGACTCGAATGGTTGATCGATCAATAATCTCATGGTGGGGGGCGGGGTGAGGGGGGATTGGGTATCGGTGTACGATCTTTCATTTCTAATGAGCTGTTTGCCACAATTTAGACTTTTTGGGGGTGTCAATGAATATCAACATGAATGAAGGCAATGAGGTTCTAATCATTCCTCTTAAATAATGTTCATTACAATTAAGTTCAAATCATGTGGTGACTGGATTGAACATGGGGATATTGGGGTTACATTGGGGGGTGCCAGGTATGTCGGGTGGCCCTTTGGTGGGAGTGGTTCGGCGTCCGTTTGGTCATTAACGTCTCATTCACAAAGTTTGAATTGTCCCCCCACCACCGATCGCCTCTTAATCTTAATGCACACCCTGTGACTGGCAGGCATGAACTAATCTTTGCTTCTCTCTCCCTCCCTCTGAACGGCTCACTGTGCGCACACTGTACTGTATACTAGAGGTTGCACTGCAGAGTTGACAAGTCAGTTTTCCCCCAGCGTACGTGTTATCTCGCGCAGACGATCCCTGTACTACCGGGCTGAAGAGGAGTGGTTGGAGATGACCGATATGTGTATAATATATAATATATATTTTTTAAACGTATTCGTTTTTATTTGAGGCTTGCTCTTATCCACAAGCTCAAGTGAGCTGAGGTCGAAAATTTGATCCTATGCTGTATTTGAAGCAATATGAGATAAGAAACATATAGAATTTAGAATTTTATAAACTACTGTATTATTTTGGATTCAATTGCGATTAGATTATTTCAGAAACATAATTCTAATAAGCCTAATTAAAAAAAAGAATAGTCAGATGTCATTCAGATCGCTCAATGCCTAGAATGACTTGTTGACCGTTAGCATTAGCATGCTGTGCAACCCCTACAGTACACCTCGCTGGCCTGCAACAGGACTAACCAATACCTTTAAAAGGCTTACTAAGCACACACACACACACACTATTAAAACATTACATCACACTTCTTTTTAGTTCAGACAATAGTTCACGTCTCTCTGTAAAAAAAAGTTATTAATCACACAACACTTCACCTCAATTAGTCTTTCATTCCATCACATCTCTCACAGCTCTCACATTTGAACGCAGCGGCTGTGATTGATCGATGACAATAATTCAAGGAAGTTCTCAATCACGTTAGTTTGAAATGAAATTAATGTCCCGTCCCCCCGCTTGATTCACCACCTCCTCCTCCACCACCTCCTCCGCCGTCGCCTCCACCAGACGGATGAGGTGTTCCTCGAGGCCCAGATCCAGAACATCACCACCTCGCCCATGTTTATGGAGAAGGTATCCCTGGAGCCGTCCATCATGTACAACGTGGCGGAGCTCAACACTGTGGCCAGCGGGGAGCAGGGGTGGGTCACGGAAATGGCTTCTTCTCCTTCTCCTCCTCCTCCATCCTTCTTCTTCTTCTTCTTCTTGACCTCTGGACATTTGGCTGTGTCCATCCATCCATCAGTCTGTCTTTCTATAATGGCATCTAGCTAATTAACCAACAAGGAAATCTTTGAAAATGTGTCGATGTGTTGGCGCACTCATTTAGCTGCTACTGTAGTAAGATTCAACATTTAAAGATGAAAAGTGGCGATGCTCAGCAGGTGGTGTCTTGCTCAGGGACACCTCGACACTTAGCTAGGAGGGGGAGCCCGGGGATCGAACCAGCAACCTTCCTGTTTCCAGACAACCGCTCTTACCTCCTGAGCTACTGCCGTGACCTGGACTTACCTGGGAGGTCTCTGTCTTCACATGTCACTGGCATGTTTGTGAAGAGAGTCGGCTTTGTCAAACGCATCACTGTAAAAAAAAGACAAAAAGAAAAAAGCACACCGGTCACGTCAGTAAAAATATACAAATATATACCCTCCCTACATGCGCGTGTGTGTGTGTTTGGCGGCCGCCACTTCCCGCTGTGTGTGTTGTGTGACCACTACATGTGTGTGGACTAATAAAGATCTTCTTCTTCTTAAATGATGGTTCTGTCCACATCACAACAACAGCCAACATCAAACTTCCCAGGTGGTCAGACTATTTGAACCACTGACCTGCACCGGCAAAGGGGTCATGGTTTGGCATTTGACCCCAAACCATCTCGGTCATAACTCTCATAACTCAGGTTTTGACATTCAAACCGATATTCTGTCTGTGGCAAATATGTCAACAACATGAATCATGTGGTCCTGTGTGTGACACTGTGATGTGACAGGTTAGCCAATGCTATATAGTCTGGAAGTCTGGACAGTTCATCCACAATGATGATGTATTGTGGACGGACTGACAGGGTGGACCAGTAGTGAGTGAGATGGTATACATGGTGAGGTGGTGTGGGTTTGAGTGGTAATAACACACATTGCTCACAGAACTACTACTACTACTACTACTACTACTACAGATATTAAACGTGGTGTGTTGCTATAGATTAATGAACTGTGAAGACTATGTGAGTCAATTGTGTTATCCAATAAATATATGTATATTTGTGCGTTTAAATAGTTCAGAAAGTTCATTTCACGGCTTCCATCTCTGTATGTTAATGGTAATGTCTCTGTATGTTAAGGGTAATGTCTCTGTATGTTAAGGGTAATGTCTCTGTATGTTAATGATAATGTCTATGTTAATGGTAATGTCTCTGTATGTTAAGGGTAATGACTGTATGTTATGGGTAATGTCTCTGTATGTTAAGGATAATGTCTCTGTATGTTAAGGGTAATGTCTCTGTATGTTAAGGGTAATGTCTCTGTATGTTAAGGGTAATGTCTCTGTATGTTAAGGGTAATGTCTCTGTATGTTAAGGATAATGTCTCTGTATGTTAAGGGTAATGTGTCTCTAGCTGTGTAGTTAATGTGAGCATACTTGACATCATCCAAAGCGTATAATGTTATGTGTATATATATATGATCTATTATATATAATTTATATTATTCTACACCACGAGGTGTTAAGTCATTAAGTTGACACATCGTTAGCTTGTACATGTAGCAGCAGTAGCAGTAGCAGCTAACCACTACATTTAGTGAACGTTTTCGTTTTCATTTCGTACGACCCGTGACGACACGACACCTTTTAGCGCCAGTAGATGCTCCTGCTTGGCCTGAGTCACGTCCATGTTCCCGGCGGTGAGTTACTGTTGTTACACGGTTAGCTTGGAGAGAGCACAGCTAGCGACGGCAGCTAAGCTAAGCTAAGCTAAGCGCCTAGCCACTGACACTACAGCTGATGACGGGAAGCGCAGAGGGACAAACTCCATCCGGGTCTTCGCTTTTTTTTAATTATATATATAGATCACTGTGTACAACATTAAAGATTCAACAGTTGTTTCTTGGCACATGTAGCAAGTACATTGCAATACTTACTCCCCATTCACTCCTTCTAAACATATATTCTAAAACTACTCTATTAGTGAGATCGTACTGAAAAGGTATGAAGAATACAGTAAAAAGTGACAAGCAAGACTAGCAATACTGGCTGTTGGTGCAAAATTGCAGTAAAAGTGTCCGCGTGTAGTACATAAATATTCTTATCCTAGCGTAAAATAGAAATTAGTATAGTAGCAGCAACATGTGATGATAAAGTATAATGATAAATTATACGTGACCAGTACAGTACAGTACATGACAGTACAGTGAGAGTGCCTGCATGCTATGTAGCAGAGTTCCTAGTGTAGTTTAATGTATACCCCTGTATGTCCAGTGTAAAATTCCAATAATACTCCATTAATACAATAGACCAGCGGTTCCCAAACTGTTTAGGCCACGCACCCCCTTCTACATCCCGACCGGGTTCACGCACCCCCAATCCCCCACACCTTTAAAAAAAAAAAAACGCAACAGAGCCTATTTATAGCCGCATTAAATGCATCATCTTTAATCATGAACACATGATCAGAACACACGTAACTAAATAATCATCTTTAATCATGAACACATGATCAGAACACACGTAACTAAATAATCATCTTTAATCATGAACACATGATCAGAACACACGTAACTAAATAATCATCTTTAATCATGAACACGTGATCAGAACACACGTAACTAAATAATCATCTTTAATCATGAACACATGATCAGAACACACGTAACTAAATAATCATCTTTAATCATGAACACATGATCAGAACACACGTAACTAAATAATCATCTTTAATCATGAACACATGATCAGAACACACGTAACTAAATAATCATCTTTAATCATGAACACATGATCACAACACACGTAACTAAATAATCATCTTTAATCATGAACACATGATCACAACACACGTAACTAAATAATCATCTTTAATCATGAACACATGATCAGAACACGTAACTAAATAATCATCTTTAATCATGAACACATGATCACAACACACGTAACTAAATAATCATCTTTAATCATGAACACATGATCACAACACACGTAACTAAATAATCATCTTTAATCATGAACACATGATCAGAACACACGTAACTAAATAATCATCTTTAATCATGAACACATGATCAGAACACACGTAACTAAATAATCATCTTTAATCATGAACACATGATCAGAACACACGTAACTAAATAATCATCTTTAATCATGAACACATGATCAGAACACACGTAACTAAATAATCAAGAGATCTCAACAATGCGCTCTCACATTCTAATGAAACTGAAACACTGCAACAAAGTTTCAATAAATGTCAGTTCCACAAGGCGTCACTTTTAAAGAGGATGGCGAGGACACACGCACAGGCTCAGAGGCAGATTGCATCACATTTAATTTACAATTAACCATACATAGCGGTTACGGAAATTAGAACACCATTAATCTGAATCAAATTACAATAAAGTTACACATCACGATCCACCACATAAAGAACAGAGTGGCACGTGCATGTGTACGTGAAAGACAATCTGGCGGCAGGATGCATTTCGGGTACATTAATTTATTAAATTGTACGTTTTTAATTTAACATTTAAATCTTACAAAGGGAATTTTTATAATTCATGGTGTTATTTTGTGAAAAATCCCACTTAAAAAAAAATTTGAAATGATTACTAGACCACTATTACATTTTTCAGTGCGCGCGCGCGCCCGCGCGCTCTCAGGGACTGTAAAAGAGGCGAGAGGCGCGAGGCTCCTCATTTGATCTAGGAGCACCGAAGAGTAAACATGGCTGTCTACACGTCCAACTACGTTTTCACGGACTTCTTCAACACCTTCAACGGTTTACCGGTGAGTGGCCGTCCGCGTGACGATTGATTTTTTTGACGACTTTTTACAGTAGAACGTTGTCCTGTCTCACCGTTAAAAGGTGTCTCACCCTTAGAACGTGTCTCACCGTCAGAAGGTGTCTCACCCTTAGAACGTGTCTCAACGTGTCGGAAGGTGACTCACGTGACTCACCGTCAGAACGTGACTCACATGCAGTGGCGTAGCCAGGATTTTTCAACTGATTTTTTTTTTTCAACAGATATTTCGATATAGGCAGGACAGCAATTGTCCCAAAATTAAACACGTGATTTCATCACAGATCAGACGATTAATGGCAAACAATAATAGGCTACATTGATAAATAGTACTTTATTGATAGTACTATTTATATTTTTATATTTATACTATTTATACTTTCATTGATAAGTATACTTTATTCATCCCCGGGGGGATTTAAGGCACAACATGCATGCATGTAATTTTAAAATTGAACATAAAGACTTGTCAAATAGCTAGTCAAGACCATGGAGAAGAGAACCATATAAAGTAGCCTGGGCTAAATATGAACAAACACACGTACGCCAGGCTAAGGTTGTAGGCCAGGGGTGGCCAACCCGCGGCTCCCGAGCCGCATGCGGCTCTTTGCCTGGTTTCATGCGGCTCTTACATTCATATCGAATTTTGTGTTTTCTTTAGGGCTGTCAAAGTTGACTTAATTCGCGGTTCTGATGGGGGGGGGGATCCGTTAATTTGCGGTTCTGATGGGGGGAGGGGGATCCGTTAATTCGCGGTTCTGATGGGGGGATGGGGATCCGTTAATTCGCGGTTCTGATGGGGGGGGGGGGATCCGTTAATCGTGGGTGTTTCTGATGGGGGGAGGGGGATCCGTTAATTGCGGTGTCTGATCGCGGGGGGAGGGGGATCCGTTAATTCGCGGTTCTGATGGGGGGGAGGGGGATCCGTTAATTTGCGGTTCTGATGGGGGGGGGATCCGTTAATTTGCGGTTCTGATGGGGGGGATCCGTTCATTCGCGGTTCTGATGGGGTCCGTTAATTCGCGGTTCTGATGGGGGGCGTTAATTCACGGTTCTGATGGGGGGGGTCCGTTAATTCGCGGTTCTGATGGGGGGGGTCCGTTAATTCGCGGTTCTGATGGGGGGGGTCCGTTAATTCGCGGTTCTGATGGGGGGGGTTAATTCGGAGCACCCCCCGAATTAACTAGATAAGACTATGAAAATGTTATTGCCCTGGCAGTGGCTACAAATATTGTTGGTGTGTGAGAGGAAGAGATGGGGAGATGTTCATGTGTGTATGATGTGGCTCTTTGCAGTAACACAGTAAAAAAATTTGGCTCTTCGTCTCTGACTGGTTGGCCACCCTTGTTGTAGGCGATTGCGAGCGCTTTGTAAACATGTAACAAAAAAAACCAGACAGCCTGAACCCAAAACATTGATTGTGAAGGTACTATTCAAAATAACACAACAGAACAGAACAACTTCTGACCAAGAAGGCTGTTGAGTTCAACAAACATTTCAGGGATTTTCAATTCGGTGCTGCGTGCTGAGTGTGTGTGTGAGTGCGTGTGTGTAACACGTTTGTAACATAATGATACTTTATTGAAACAACATTGATCTCACACAATTTTGTATGACATTATTATGGGCTATTTTTTCGTTCCTTGAATTTCAAGTTAATGCCGGGCACTTCTGATAGGGTGGGCCAGCTGTCAATCATAGTGGCACTGGCCCACATTGGCCCTTATGTGTCTACGCGCCTGCTCACGTGACTCACTGTTAGATGGTGACTCACCGGGACTATAAAAGAGGCGGGAGGCGCGCGGCTCCTCAGGTGAACTGGGAGCTCCGGAGAGTAAACATCGTCGTCGACATGGCGGACTACACGTCCAACTACGTTTACCTGGATTTCTTGAACACGTTCAACGATTTACCAGTGAGTGGCCGTCCGCGTGTCGCCCTGGACGCCATCGAAACTACAGCTAACTTCTTAATCTTCTTTCCTGTCTTTTTTCCCCGCAGGTTTTCGGACCGAAGCCGCTTTACGTCCAGTCGGAGAGCCGTTGGTACCTGCGGCCCCAGGTCCCCATTGACACGGTGAGCTTTTCTACTTGATTGATAATAACGCTTAACCAGCGATGGGAAGTAACCAAGCATTGTATTGATAACGCCTAACTTTTTACTTAATTTTAATTTATGTATTTATTTATGTAGGCCTATTTATTTTTTGTACCCATGGTAGTCTGAAGGCAACCAGTGATGGGAAGTAACGAAGTGCCAATACTTATTTACGTGACTGTACTTAAGTAGATTTTTCAGGTATCTGTACTTTACTTGAGTATTTATTTTTTTGACTTTTTACAGAAGAACGTTGTCGTGTCTTGCCGTTAGAACGTAGGTTCTAACAGTAGAACGTGTGTGTGTGTGTGTGTGTGTGTGTGTGTGTGTGTGTGTTGTGTGTGTGTGTGTGTGTGTGTGTGTGTGTGTGTGTGTGTGTGTGTGTGAACAAACCCTGACAATTCCTCTCAAATGCAATAAAACTAAAGTCCCGTTCTGAAAATGCAACGAGTAGAAAGTACAGATATTCGCGTTTAAATGTAGGGAGTAAAAGTAAAAAGTCGTCCAAAAAATAAATACTCAAGTAAAGTATAGATACCTGAAAAATCTACTTAAGTACAGTAACAAAGTATTTATTTCCCATCTCTGTTAATAACGCTTAACAAACAAATACACAAAAATTGACAATTGCTGTGATTGTCCCGGCTGTCCAGGTGGCGGACGGTGGATCGTTGGACAAGTGGATCGCTGAACGCAATGAGTTGTTCCACTGCTCAAATCTCGGCCAGCTGTTGTGTCTCTGCGCAGAGCTCCTCATGGACCCCCCGGCCTGCGGGGACCTAGGTACCTCATATACTGTATATAATGTATATATGTGTGTGTATAGAACCTATACATGTATATATAATCCTATGAGGGCTATTATTAGTAACCTATATACAACCTATATATGTATCTATACACATATATACATATATAGATATAACATATATATACAGTATGTATATATATATATACATATATAGGTTGTATATAGGTTACTAATAATAGCCCTCATAGGATTATATATACATGTATAGGTTCTATACACACACATATATACATTATATACAGTATATGAGGTACCTAGGTCCCCGCAGGCCGGGGGGTCCATGAGGAGCTCTGCGCAGAGACACAACAGCTGGCCGAGATTTGAGCAGTGGAACAACTCATTGCGTTCAGCGATCCACTTGTCCAACGATCCACCGTCCGCCACCTGGACAGCCGGGACAATCACAGCAATTGTCAATTTTTGTGTATTTGTTTGTTAAGCGTTATTAACAGAGATGGGAAATAAATACTTTGTTACTGTACTTAAGTAGATTTTTCTGGTATCTGTACTTTACTTGAGTATTTTTTTGACAACTTTGTACTTTTACTCCCTACATTTAAACACTAATATCTGTACTTTCTACTCGTTACATTTTCAGAACGGGACTTTAGTTTTATTGCATTTGAGAGGAATTGTCAGGGTTTGTTCACACACACACATACACATAACCACACACACACACACACACACACACACACACACACACACACACACACACACACACACACACACACACACACACAGTTCTACTGTTAGAACCTACGTTCTAACGGCAAGACACGACAACGTTCTTCTGTAAAAAGTCAAAAAAATAAATACTCAAGTAAAGTACAGATACCTGAAAAATCTACTTAAGTACAGTAACGTAAGTATTTGTACTTCGTTACTTCCCATCACTGGTTGCCTTCAGACTACCATGGGTACAAAAAATAAATAGGCCTACATAAATAAATACATAAATTAAAATTAAGTAAAAAGTTAGGCGTTATCAATACAATGCTTGGTTACTTCCCATCGCTGGTTAAGCGTTATTATCAATCAAGTAGAAAAGCTCACCGTGTCAATGGGGACCTGGGGCCGCAGGTACCAACGGCTCTCCGACTGGACGTAAAGCGGCTTCGGTCCGAAAACCTGCGGGGAAAAAAGACAGGAAAGAAGATTAAGAAGTTAGCTGTAGTTTCGATGCCGTCCAGGGCGACACGCGGACGGCCACTCACTGGTAAATCGTTGAACGTGTTCAAGAAATCCAGGTAAACGTAGTTGGACGTGTAGTCCGCCATGTCGACGACGATGTATACTCTCCGGAGCTCCCAGTTCACCTGAGGAGCCGCGCGCCTCCCGCCTCTTTTATAGTCCCGGTGAGTCACCATCTAACAGTGAGTCACGTGAGCAGGCGCGTAGCCACATAAGGGCCAATGTGGGCCAGTGCCACTATGATTGACAGCTGGCCCACCCTATCAGAAGTGCCCGGCATTAACTTGAAATTCAAGGAACGAAAAAATAGCCCATAATAATGTCATACAAAATTGTGTGAGATCAATTTTGTTTCAATAAAGTATCATTATGTTACAAACGTGTTACACACACACACTCACGCACTCACACTCAGCACGCACGCACCGAATTGAAAATCCCTGAAATGTTTGTTGAACTCAACAGCCTTCTTGGTCAGAAGTTGTTCTGTTCTGTTGTGTTATTTTGAATAGTACCTTCACAATCAATGTTTTGGGTTCAGGCTGTCTGGTTTTTTTTGTTACATGTTTACAAAGCGCTCGCAATCACCTACAACAGGGGTGGCCAACCAGTCAGAGACGAAGAGCCAATTTTTTTTACTGTGTTACTGCAAAGAGCCACATCATACACACATGAACATCTCCCCATCTCTTCCTCTCACACACACCAACAATATTTGTAGCCACTGCCAGGGCAATAACATTTTCATAGTCTTATCTAGTTAATTCGGGGGGTGCTCCGAATTAACGGAGCACCCCCCCATCAGAACCGCGAATTAACGGACCCCCCCCCCATCAGAACCGCGAATTAACGGACCCCCCCATCAGAACCGCATTAACGGACCCCCCATCAGAACCGCGAATTAACGGACCCCCCCCCATCAGAACCGCGAATTAACGGATCCCTCCCATCAGAACCGCGAAAAAAGACCACTAGCATGCTAGCTTTGTTCCATCCGCTCTGTTTCAACTACAAACTTCATGTTAATGAAGCAGATTGTTCAACCCCAAGTGCCTGTGTCCCTTTGGAGGAGGAGGAGCCCCAGAAAAGCCATGTTAGTGGCGTGTAGCGGGAGCTAACTGCTACAGATATAGCATATTTACACAAACAATCCTTTTTATTCTTTTTCACAGCAAAGCGTCTTGAATGCAACGCTCCACTCGTGGTCCAGATGTCCCAGAGGAAGCATTCCAGCGTGAAAGACCTGCACAAGGCCCAGTGGCTGGTGTTCAAGTACCTGGAGAACAACTGGTGAGTGACACGCGTCGGCTGCTCTGTGTGCAACGATGCTTGGGGGGGGGGGGGTCATGGGGTCATGGAAGGCGGTGCATGCATTGGTCGTTTACACGGTGAGACGCTTCAGCGTGAAACAAACAAGGGCACTGAACGCTATGAACAACCGTACCAGCTCTATGCTCTTCATTAACGTTGATTTTTAAAATGCATACATTCTATAATTGACGGATTTTAAGGCATTGCTGGAGTCGTTTGTATGGGGTTGGGGTTTTCTTTGGTGCTAAATTGTCATGACAACTTTGTCACATAATGTGAACATGTAAGACTTCCACACAAGTTTGATGACATGCCGCCCTGTTAAGATTCATCCATAACCTTCATAACCTGGTGATATTATTCATTAACAATGTTGGCCATTGACCGGTGCAAAGATATAGAGATGATTTGTCTTTCTAGGTTCACCAAGTACCAGGACCTTCCCTGAGACGGATGCACACACAGTCACTGTGGAGGCAGCTGGTGCCCCCACCGAGGACGAAGTTGTGAGTAGCACAGTAACACTCCAAGTCATCGTAACGTTTGCTGCCCACGTCTGTTAGGTTCTCTCACCATGTCCCCTCGGAGTGACAAACTAAAGCTGCATACCCTCCATCTCGTCTTTCCCTCCAGAAATGTCAATGCACCAGTTTTGCCGGATTCCACCAATCCATGAAGCTTGCCGGGGCCCGGAGAGATTTAGAGGACTACCTGGCACACAGCCTGGATGACTTTTCCACAAGCACGTGGTTTTATTAATGGATACTATTTATCCACCTTTGCTTGTAGTACTTGTTTATGTGTCCAGTTGCCCATGCATTTGCTGACCCAGTTTCTCTACATTCTTCTTAGAGTACGCCCCGAGCTTCAGAGGGTACCGCGTGGTGAACGGTAGACAAGTAGCTGGGAAACTCCTCTCCAATGACCTCTCCTTCTACGTGGAGGCCAACAAGTTCAAGTTTTGCAGCTTTTGTGTTTTAAAGTCCGAACCCAATCCCAACCCAAATAATTTAGAGTTGATCCTCTTTTGAGGATTTACATACATTGGCACCATTCGTACATAAGTCATACATACAGTGTTTCGTTTGACCACTGCGACACTTACAGATTCAGGGAGATGGTGGACGCTGCTAACAGGATGACCTCAAGATGGCAGCAGGCAGAGAAAAGCTACAGTGCCTTTCAACAGAAAGCGGAAAGCATCATCAACTCCATCTCCCCAACTGGATGCCCAGCCCGACTTAGGGTGAGCTACTGTTCCAATCCAGGGTTCAATATGTGTTGTTGTTGTTGTCAGAATCAAACACAGCTGTTAAGCCAGGCCCTCTGATATCTGATTAGATATTTATTATTATTATTCATGGACAAAATATGAATGCAAATATAATATACATATAAATGTGTTCTGTCTCAATAAGCAGATCAACATACCCAATGCCAAGTGGCTGGAGATCAAGCGCTCAGTCTTGGCGGGAAGAATTGACGGGAACCTCTTCTGTGATGCCCAACGGACCGTGTTTCCTACTCTCCTCTTCTGCTGGGAAAAGTGAGTTTTGGGTGTTGACAACGATGGCGACGAGACCAGGGGCCTTTACTACGAAGCGAGTGCAACATACCCAGCATAGCTTCTCCTAACATGGCTTCACTGAGCCTAACAAATGTAACACGACGGTGGTTATCAACTCATTAAGTCAAGCCAGGTTTTCCCAATCTAGCGATTGGACATGGAAAAGTTTACCAAAGCCGCATACTTTACCTAAGATCGGCAACTTATAATGGTAAACAAATATGACACATTTACATATCATCCAGGCTAAAAATCAACACAGTTGCTCCTGCAAAAGGCCGGCACAAAATTGCAGACTGCTTGAATGTGTAATTAAGTTAATAGGTTTATATGACTGCCTTGTCATTAAGGCATCTGTAGAATAGATCTGACGACAATTACAATTGTGTGCTACATTTAATTGAAATGGTTTCCAAAATGATTGATTGGTCAGTAGGTGGTACTTTTATAGGCATAGCAGGTTAGGTGTTCGGCATGTTGGCTTAGTTACGATGCACCCCCAGTAAAAAGTGAACCACCATCGTGACACGAATAAACAACAACCCCCGGGGTCAACCCTGAATTGATCGTGCTCACGGCCAAACCCCACTTCGTAGTACAGGCCTCGATCGGGTCCAATTCACCTGTCGTTTTGACACTTCCCCCACCTCCATATACTGTAAATATCAAGAAGACGTGTTCTCATCTCTCAACAACCCTTCTCTCCCTTGCCTCGATTGATCCTCTGGCTGATCTCCGGCTTCAGGCACACTCCCCAGAAGTGTGAAGAAGACACGACAGAAGTTGTACAGAAGAGCAACTCCTTGACCTCCAGACGCCGACCTCTGGGTATGTTGGTGCATTTACTGCTCTCCTGCACCGCCACACAACTACAAAATTGCTCCTTAACCCGCACAGTATGCAGTACAATATTGTTCATCAATGGTCCTCCTACTACGTCGTCTTGGATCTAGACCGTGACCGTTGGTTCTGTTGGTTCTGTTGGTTATGATCTTATGCCGTAATAACGGTCCATTCTAATGAAACAAACATCTTTCAATAACTACATAACATACATAACTTTATAGTAAAGTGGAGTAAAACAGGAAAGTCAGCAGCAAGATTGTGAGTGAATTGTGTAGTGGGATCATGGCCCCTATTCATTTTACTGCTCAATACTGTTCATAGTTAGTTTTTTCCTGAAACATAACTAAGCTTCTTTTAAAGAGTATTCTTTTAAAGAGTAACATTTTAAATCCTAAAATTGTTCTCACCTATGTATTTATTTTTCATCGTTGCAGGCGTGAAGACGAGGGCCCGGCAGACATCGCAACGCAGACATATACACATACACCTACACACACACTCTTAACTAACTAACTAACTAACACACACATCAACGGACGACGGATCTCTGGCCCTCTCACCTGACGGCTACCAGCCTGCTCAAGACCTCATCATCACCATGGACAATATTAATATTGCATTGGTAATATGTACTTCATGTTTGTGTACTATTTGGCCCTTTATGACACCCATTCCACTCGAACCGTCCCTGGAAGTTGGGATCCCCGCTCTGTGTGCCTTATCAAGATTTCTTCCTTGACTATCTCGGGAGTTTTTTCTTGCCCTTTGGGGGTCTGGGGCGGGGGGGGGGTTGTCTATATCCAAATGTACACTTACATATGGACAATAAGTACACATATGCCGTATTTGCCCTGTAAGAAATACAGGGCAAACCCAACATACAAATAAAGAAAAAAAAGTGTTTTATTGTCACATGTACATCACAACGCAGGACCATTCTGTACAGTGAAACTATTGTGCTATGGCAGGCGTCAGTATGCAAAATAGTCACACAATGTTTTCTTTCACCTGGAGAAAGAAATGTGTCGGCCAGTAGGCCTACTTCAATTATAATGATATTAAATGTATTATATTATAACACTTTAGCATCATCAAAATATTGCGATCTGTATTATAATTCAATGAATTGTTCAGCCCTACTTGGTATAATAATGATTATACCACACAGGCCACTGCATCCAGATCGCAATATCTACATTGACAGAAGAATCTAATAGGCATGAGATAATTTCTGGATTTAAATGTAATGAAGAACATAACTACGTTTTGTGTTGTTGATGTTTTGACTTTCAAACTGTATGTTTGATCAAATATTCAACATGCATATCATATCTTAATCATCCCTAGGAGTTGGCACCGGTGGGAACGCCCTTCACAGAACATCACAATTATCATGTATACATGATGCCTTTTCTCTGAATAGTAAAACCTGCGTGTGCACGCACACGCACACACACACACCTCAACTATATGAACCCACACTGACATATAAATGAATTGATTCTGTAGGAATGAATTAATTGATCAATGAGTCGTCCTTGCTGCCATTAGTTTGGATAACGGCTGTAACACTATAATCACTATATAATCCAGATTACAATAAAAAAAAGCAATTTCAATCTAACATTAATCACATTTACACAAAGAAACGCAAAAAAAGAAGTGATGTATAATTGTTGTCTCATTTTAATCATGTAGCCGATAAAATAATGAATTACTTTAAACTGACGGGGGCTGAAGGCAACTGAGGGTTGTGTCCGGGGTCCCCCCACCCCACACTCGGGTAGAGTGTGGGGTGTGTACTGTGTGTACTGCCAAAGTCCACCTCAACTTTATAAGTCACTGAGTGGGCAGGAAGCTTAGGTGAACCTTTCATCCGACGGACTTCCCACTTGGCAGGTGTGTTGCCGAGGACCCCAGGAAGCGCAGTGTGTGGAGTTGTTTGGGTGAGTGGTTCTCGAGAAAGCAGCGGCCACACCGGAGACCACGCAGTCTGCCCGTTGGAACAGGTCTGCCCGTTGAACGGGCACGGCACCAGTTACACCAAAGAACATAAAATACACATTTCTACAAATCATTAGATCTTAAAGTCAAAGCAAGAGGCCAGTGTTTGTGGGAACAAGGCTGAAGACGCGGACAGCAACACCACCACGAGAAACACAATGGAAAAAAAAGTATGATTGTGGGATAAGAAAACCTTTAGTGGAGCAGAACAGTCACGACTGCCATTAATCTGCACTATCAGATGAGAGACCCAACGTGGATTTACATCGTAAAGACCCACAGCTCCCACCCTGCTCTCACTTCCTGGTGATGCTGCGCTAATTCAGGCTCCTCGCCGTAGTATTTTTAGCGTTAGCGGTGCGCCGCCCGCTAGTCCAACCACGCGCGCCGTGCTCAAGAGGCTGGCGTTGTGAAGCACATACAGTACATGCGCCGCCATGCCATCTGTCAGTGTGGATTTGTGAGCATGTGTGTTGCCGTGTGTGTTGGCGTGTCTGTTGGCGGCGTGTGTATGTCTGAGCGGGTCGATGGAGAGGAACTCTCTGGCAGATGGCGGAGAGGAGGGACATTCTGCTCTCCGATTGGGGAAACACAAACTGGTCACATATGTTCTGCTTCATCTCAGAGGAAGGCCCCAAATGCAGTCTCAGCCCTCGAATGACTGATGACACGAGCCTCCAAGATGGTCCTGCAAGTTGTGTACTTCTCAGCTCAAAGTGGTGTGTAGTATAGTATACTGTATATGTTGTGTGGTGAGTTGTGGATGTATTAACCTTGTGAGCCGGTAACTTTCCACTCTGCTGTGTAGGCCTCCGTGGCTATTTAGCTTCACTCTTATCTGTTAGCCCTGAGAGGCCTTTAAGATGCGCTCACTGTTCTTGGGCAGACAGTCAGTCTGGCGGGCTCTGTTACATCTCCTAGATTCATTTGGTTTTGTTTGGATTACAATATTGGGTAAGTTAATTGACACTACTTTTGAAGGGGGGAGGAGTGTTGATGGTTGGTTGACATTGAGTCGTTCGCCTGCCAGTGCCTGTTGGTCAGGGTTAGGTACAAAACGTGTCCGTGGACTCGTGTTTGTTGTTTTCCTTTGTTATTTTTGGACGGTGAGGGGCTTAGTAGCAGTTGTCTCGGGAGCACATCCGAAGCTGGGGAATCTGTTCGTCCATCGGCAGTTCTTAGGCTTGCGGAAGATAGTGCATAAGTACCCATTCCCGACCCGTCTGAAGAGCAGGTCTACAGTAGGCAGTGGGGTTTCGGTTAGTTAGAGTCGGGGAAGTTTTATTTTTATACAGGCACTAACAGGGTGGAAGTATTTTTTGTATAGTAGTGGGGGACTTGGCTGTTGAAATGTCATCCCACCCAGTCAAGGACTTCATCCGTACTCCGACTGAGGAGCTGCTGGACGAAGTGACGAAGGACCAGCTTTTCGAGCTCGCTGCTCATTTCGGAGTCGAACTCTCGGCCCTCCAAAAAAGATCGAAGGAGTCTGTTAAGACTATTCTGAGGAGGGCACTGGCTGACCAGGGGGTGTGGCCTAAATCGGGGGCGTCACCACCTGCTCCCATTGGCTCACTTTTGAGCAACAAATGGAGTTGCTCCGACTCCAGCAAGAGCCAGAGTTGGAGAGAATACGCTTGGAGAGGGATTGACTCGATTTGCAACGCTTTCACTCGTCCAGCCCTCCAAAATTAAACATTGCAAAAACCATTCAGCGAATCGGGGGTAGATACCTTTTTCCATTTGTTTGAGAGGGTTGCTACTGCCCATGCGTGGACGGACCCGGAGCAGACGCTGCTGCTTCAGTGTGTGCTGTCTGGCAAGGCCCAGCAGGCCTACGCATCGCTGCCATTTGCGGAGAGCCAGGTGTATGAGCACGTTAAGGCGGCCGTGCTGAGGGCTTACCAGCAGGTGCCGGCAGCTTACAGACAACGGTTTCGCTGCATGCAGAGGAAACGTGATCAGTCATATATGGAGTTTGCTCGGGACCTAACTCTGCAGTATAACCGTTGGTGTATGTCCTCGACGGTTCAGACAATGGAAGAGTTGAATAATTACATTTTGTTGGAACAATTCAAGAATACGCTTCCTGAAAATGTTGCAACATTTATTGTAGAGCGAGGTGTTCAGACAGCTTCCCAGGCCGCGGTGCTGGCTGATGAGTGAGTTGACTCACCGGATCTGTGCTGGGGGAGTCAGAGGTGACGTCCAAGAGGTGGTTTCCAGGTGAGCAATACACATATAAATCAATGTA
>PIJE02003232.1:7448-17926 GCA_002895965.2 Coryphaenoides rupestris | reverse complement strand
ACACACAAACTGAACGTGATCAGTCACCGAAGTGGAGTTTCTCGGGACCTAACTCTGCAGTATAACTGTTGGTGTATGTCCTCGAAGGTTCAGACAATGGAAGAGTTGAATAATTAAATTTTGTTGGAACAATTCAAGAATACGCTTCCTGGAAATGTTGCAACATTTATTGTAGAGCGAGGTGTTCAGACAGCTTCCCAGGCCGCGGTGCTGGCTGATGAGTGAGTTGACTCACCGGATCTGTGCTGGGGGAGTCAGAGGTGACTGTCTGCTGGTTCTGACTGGTCTTGTCATTATTGCCAGGAAGAAGGCCACTGGACAGCAGAGTGTCCACTTGTGAGAGAGAGGCATGGAGGCGCCAAGTGGCGTGGTTCTCAAGTGAGGCCCACGGCCCTGGCTGCTCCTGTGCAGTTGTCTGCTGGTTTAACCGCTCAAACCGAACCCTTGGCATCAACCTCTGCGCGTGTGGGGGACCGCGAGGTAACCTTCGACGCGTTCATCTCCGTTGGGTATTGCTTGCAGGTAGCGAGCAGAGGGTGCCAGTAAAAATGTTAAGAGGGACTGGGGCGTCAGTCTTTTATTTTTGGAGTCTGCTGCCATTTTCAACAAAATCGTGCACAGTTGACTACCTGTTAGTCCGTGGTATCGGACTTAACACGTTATCGGTACCACTCCACAAAATAACCCTCCACTGTGATCTTGCGCAGGGTGATGCGGAGATTGGAGTGCGGCCGGCTCTGCCGGTCAAGGGCGTCTCCCTTATCTTGGGGAAACAACTTGGCTGGGGGATGTGTCTGGCTGGATGAGTCTCCTCCTCTGGTGGTTACCGACTCACCTACCCTCGTTAGTACCACCGAAGAGAGTGAGCGGCAGTCAAAAGGGGGACCCCGAGCCAGTAGAACAGACACACAGGATGAGTTGTTGGAGGAACAGCAGAGTGATGAAACTCTGAAACCCCTGTTGGACAAAGTCGTCACTAATGACTATATTTGGAATCAGGCTGGTGGATGTTATATGAAGGACCAGGTATTGCCGAGGAAATGGTCACCGCACACAAGCTGTTTTGTTGGTGACCCCGTAATCCAGGTTGTGGTGCCCACGAAGTTCCGTCCTTTGGTGCTTGAAACTGCCCACGATCGTCTCACTGGTCATACTGGTGTAAGGAAAACCTACGACCGGATCCTCCGGTATTGTTATTGGCCTCGGGTTAAGAAGGATGTGGCCAGTTTTGTTAGAACGTGCGACACATCTCTGCTCCGGGCTTATTGTGTCGAATTGGACCGTGATTGGGAAGAGGGCCTACCCTGGCCGATGCCCGCTGCCAGGGAAGTTACTCAGGAAAGTACAGGTTTCAGCCCGAATGATCTCGTGTTCGCCCACCGGGTGCCTAGGATGTTGGCCGTCATACACGAACAGTGGACTGATGCCGAGCCGTCCACACATTTGTCAGAGTATGTTCTGGGTTTTCGCCGTCGTCTTTTCTCTGCCTGGAGGGTGGCTAGAGAGCAATTGGAGACGAACATTCAGTGTGTGTGTTGGGGACAGTCTGGAAGTTGTAGGTACATGAAAATCCAGAAGGTATGTATTTTCTCCCCCCCCCCCCTGGCCGTTCGTTACCTTTATTTGTTTAAAAATGCATAAAAGTGCGGGTGTTTGGTTTAAAATGTACAGTAGCAGGAGAACCTAATTGGTTCCCTGTTCTTAAGGGGGAGGGTGTTACGGTCCGCTAGGTGGGGCCTTGTACTGTATTGTGTTTCCCTTCTGGGTGTTTTCTCTCTTTGTTTCCTGCAGGAGTGGACGGCTTAATTGCTTGCACAGGTGTAGGCTATGAAGCAATTAAGCCGTCCTCAGCTATAAGAGTGCAGCTGCCCCTCCGCTGGAAACGCTGGCCGTTGGACCCGTTGTTGGATTAGCTGTTGGGCCGTTGGAATTAATGGAATAAATATGTTGTACCTTCTGACTCCTCCGTTTTCCCTTATTTCTGTTACACGCAGCTCGAAGGCGTAACAGCATATAACAAGGCAATATAAAGAACAAAAGTATAGAATCAAGAAAGTGAGTACATGTATGTATGTCATAAGTTCTGTAATAAGTTATGTAGTGACACTATGTGACTATGTACTGTGTACTAACTATGCTTGTATGTGAGTGTGCTTTTATACTGTCAGTGTCGCTCTGTTCAGACACAATTATGCAAAAGAAGCTGAGGGAGGTTGTGGCTTTAAAGGAAGTCTAGTCTGTGATTGATTTACACACATCCTCATGAGACTCCCGAGAGCAGAGTCACGCTATCACTTTGATTTAGAGCCACCTCTGAATTCAAATGTCCTGTCTGACAAAGAACATTATAAATAATAAATCATACAAGGAATAGCCTGAAAGTTTGGACCAATTCATGGCGAGTGGGTTCTGGTGCCCCCTAGTGCTTCCACTCAAGATGAAATACAGAAACACAACTCAATTGGTCAGGGTTGTTTTCACCATGAGGCTAACGTTTTCAGATTTCAATAAAACATATCAGAACCAGGAGGGAAATAATGACCCCAAATTGGTATTAGTGTTGTATAATATCCAATATTAAAGGAGACATATCCAGACGTAGACGGGAAACGAAGTCAGAAGTCAGGGAACTACAAAACTGCCAACTGCACACATCCACATTTCTCACCAGCTTCCCGTTACGTTTTTGATCACAATCAGTTTAGTTCAACAGTCTATGGAGACTATAAATCCAGAAATAAATCTGCTTCTTCCTATATAAAATTGCATTGAGCATTGCCATTGGTCTGTTTTGTGAACATTTAAAATGTTCATGAGTGAAGGAAAGTGGGATGCTATGAACCCTATAGTGGCCACCTGACCGGAGTCAGCGCTCCTGAAGCCAGGGAGAGTTTAATGTGAATTATTCATGACTTGTAATGTTAATATTGCCCAGAGTCAGCACTATAATCGGTTACGTATGGAGAAGACCAGAATAAGGCAATAAAGCGTGCAAGGGGATTCCAACTCTGCCAGTCTTCCCTGCTGATATGTTCAGTGCAAGCAAGGTTGTTCTCATTCACAACCAGCAGGACTATGTAGGTCAGGACTGCTTTGGGGCTATTTATCTTAACTTGTATAAAACAGCCCGCTTCTATAGTCCACGGTTGCAACAGCAGACTGAATCTAGTCGGACTCTGAACATGAGTGGACCTCCCCAAAACAAACACAATAAACAAGCACTATATATATGAGGACACATTAAAAACACATGTGGTTCCACCTTTCCCCTTCGCCTTCAATCATTAACAATGACCTTAAATCGAGCGTGACCGGGGCCGATAACCTAGGTTATGGTGTCTTTACGCATCGCTTCCTCTCGTCCTTAATCATTAACGCAACAAGGCCCCACTGGATGTTTGTAGACAAAAAAAAACTAAACCTCAAAAGCCCTTTCATGATGTTCCGTTGTGTCGTGAGCTTAAACATGTCGCAATGCGTCAACAGAAACACCCTCAACAGTTCAAACGGGAGCGTTTTTTTAAATGCCTTTAAAAAGTCAAATGCGGTTGCGACACAATGCGGCCTGTACACAGAGGCGGCGTCCTCCGCCAAACACAGATGCCGCTCATAACACTAATGACAGGTCTGCCGTAAGACTCAATCATCATCCCCACTGCGGTGTACCAGGGCACAGGCAGGCGCCTACAAACCAGTGAACACATCGTATCACACATGGACCATGGATGGACCACCTGAGCTGGTACATGGTATAGATGAGAAGGGACTAAGTTCTATATGTATGTCCCAGAAATTGACAGAAGCGTCTACAAGGAGTATTTTCTGTACAAAATTTTTAATTACAATTCATATATACAAATACATTGCTTTCCTGCATTTGTATACAAGATCCATACAATAACCAAGTAGAAATCTGCTTACATAAAAGATGCAAAGTACATTTTTATATACTTTTTTTTTCCTCACGCTATTGGATGGTGGACGTTGAATGGTTTTGGACTTTGGCTTTGACGTATGTACACACATGTAAAAACACAGTAATGCTAGAAAATCATCAAAACATACCTTCACACACACGCAGACACACACACAGACACACTCTCTTACTTCAATTGCCATAGAATAGAACATATGTTACATTTTCATAAACTCTTCATACGTTGAAAGGCCATGATGAAGGAAATGTAAAAAGAAAAAAGAGACATTTTGGTCAAGAAAGTGTTAAGAGACAATAATATGTTGGGGTGGACGGCATCGCGTGCAGACGGTCAGATACATGCAGTTCTCCTCTTCATCAACAGATGGCAGCGCCAGCACTGAAGCCTCTCCGGCTATAAAATAGAATCTTCTCTCTTTCTCTGTACAGTCATTACAAGTAGAGTCAGCCACTGCAGGGACAATGAGTACAATCTAGTTTTAATGTCTACAATGACTGCCTTGACCTCACCGCGGTGGAGCGGCGAGTCTGGTGAGCACACACACTTCATGTAGTCGCACCGATTTAGCCTACGCTCTCTCTTTGTCCGTCAACATCAACGCTTTTATATCATAGACTGGATTTATATACACACACTCATACACTCATACACACACACACACACACACACACACACACAGGGTAAAACATGTTTTTTTTTGTGTGTGGGATATTTACTCTCTGGAAATGTATACACATTTCAAACAAAAATAAAAAACCAGGGAGCTAAAAAATGCAAATAAAAATCTAATCTTTCAATATCCAGAAAAAGTTTCCTTCATCTCATCTTTCGTCAAGCAGGAGAACGCTCAGTACCTGAAGCTGTATGTCTTTCTATGTCTTACATAACATGTGGGCTATGGGGAGGGGGGGGGTGAAGAGGGGAAAAAACAAAAATGGATTCCACCGGTTAGCTCTGAAAGTGAGCGCACATCGTCGTATCGCGGGGCCATTGTAATGGAAAACCGCTGCAGAAAGCCGCCATTGCAAACGGCGACATTCCCACTTGTGATGTCACTAGATAGTAGTCACATGGCAATTGTGAAACGGCTCGCGATGGCTAATCACACTCACACCCGGTGGCAGAATGTCCTCTCTAACGCGCAGACAGAGAGCAGAGCGATCGTTAGCTGTGGCAACGAACACTAGGTAGCTAGCTCGCTAGCTAGCAAACCAGTGTTGTGTTTTCTTGACCAGGGGTTGAAATTGGCAAAGACATAAATAACGATGGCAACTATATAATTAATAAAACATAAATATATTAATAAATAAAATGCCAGAACCTTGAGTGTCTGTCCTACAAAAAAAATGCAATGCAAATGTTTGATTTAAAAAACCAAAAAAAAACAAGAAGAAGAAACTTGAGTTGTTTCACAGAGAAAATAAAGCAAAATGCTACTGTGCTGGTTGTCTTCTATGTCCTGACATGGCAAGAGGTGTGAAAGACACATTCAGTAATTTATAGAATAGGAAATAAAGAAAAGCAAAAGAACCGTGACTCTTTTTGTTTGATCTATAAATGAATTGGCACTTTCATATCGCGAGCGATCGACCGAGGAACAACCAGAGAGGTAACATATTGATTAGTAAGCCTGACTTAACTAAACTTGTAACAACAACAACAACAACAACAAACGACAACACACACGGTCCAATACATTCCTATTCTTCGCAGACGGTATTGTGCTTTAAAAGGCACTCTGAACTCTACGTAGCAATGAGTGTGTAGCGCGAGTCTATTCCTCCATTACTACATGTGCCTGGAGATCAGTGCATCAGGAAGGCACAGTTTCAGTGGCACTGCTAATGCCACTTCTGCAAACCAGTGTATATATTTACTTATTTATATAGATATATATATAGATATACTGTATATATCTCTATATATATACATCTCCATGTCTCTTCGCACACCAGGAGACCTTGTCGAGCTTTGATGGCTGATGGCTTCTTAACCTCTTAGGAAAAAAAGGGGGAGAACTGAACACACATCACGATATTATTTCCTTCGAATTTACGATACTTTTTTGTTTTGTCCGTCAAACGCCCAAGTGAGTCGTTTCGTAGTAACACACACACACACACACAAACGCACACGCACACGCACACACACGCACACGATCTGCTCACAAATCAGTTTTTTTTTTCGTTTTTTTCCCTCCTCATTTTCGGTGTTAAAAGCGAGACGTCGAGAGTTAGCGGACATCCTGAGAAGCGCCGAGCGTTTTTTTGACTCGTCCTTCCTTTTTGTCGTTTTACAAAACAAAAAAAACGAAACTACTACTGGCTGCTTTTTTTTCGAACACACACGGCCTCGTCGAGCCGCGTGGAGGTTAGCCCGCGCTTCCCGCCCAAATATAGCGTCGACAAACGAAACGAAACAAACGAACAAACAAACAAAACAGTGTCAATGTGCTTTTTAGTTCTAACTCGCGAGTACTTTTTGTCGTTTTTTTTGTCGTTGTCGTTTTTTTGTCGTTGTCGTTTTTTGATCGACTTCATCCGCCGTCGCGCCGCCCGCCCCCCCCCCGGTGGCTCAGGGCGTGTCTGCGTGCCGGTAGTAGCCCTTCTGCAAGGCGGCGCACGCGATGCTCTCGGCCGAGCGCCGCTGGTCCATGCTCAGCAGGGCGTCCAGCAGGCCGTTGATGTCCGCCTTCAGACCCTCCCGCTGCATCCAGCTCTTCAGCAGGTCGTACACCTTGTCCCCGGGCGGCACGCCCTCGGCGATGACGATCCTGTTGTCGCTGACGCCGATGAACCGGAAGAACTTGTTGTGGATCCGCACGTCCAGGTACTCGTCGAACAGGTCGAAGCTCTTCCTCAGAGACTTTTCCGATCCTTTTGGGAGAGAAGAAGAAATAAAACAATGTACGGATAAATAATGAGTAATATGGGATTATTATTATTGAACATTTTAAGCGCCAAGAATGACATAAATGATATTGCACCTTTTAATAGCTTTTTTTTTTTTTTTTTAAATGTATTTTATATATTTTTCTTATATTTTGTTTTAATATTTTGTGAATTTTTTGGAATTTCTACATTATTACTTTCGGTTTAATGTTCAATGTTATGCACCAATTTCACAAAAGCTAATTCCTTGTTTGTATAAACTATGGCAATAAAGCTGATTCTGATTGTATTAATACAGAGGTTTGACAAACCCATGAAAAGTGTGGGGGCCAATATTCAAACTTTTAGGCAAATCATACATTGCTCCGAGTTCATACAGCTCTTATTATTTAAGCTGCATGCAATGATGTCTTTTCTTATCTCTTATCGTGCATTAAGTTCTTGTTCGTCAGGCTCTGCCTCCATCTATTATCAGCAACCCAAACATCTCTCATAACCAGGTCTTCATAAAGAGATTTAACCTTATCCTGCAATTGATTCTAACAAACTCACAATTGCGTTCATTTGTTGAATGCACTTTGTATTCTTAAGTGTCGCCACTGCCTACCTCCTCCCACTTTAGAAATGTTCATGTCTAGACTGCACTATACTGACATTAACACCCAGAACGCACCAGAAACTATAGAATAAGGAATAAAGACTGCGAGACTTCCTGTGCACAAACTTCCAGAGAAACGCAAATCACACGGCAGGTCTTGTGATCCGTGTTGTGATGTTTTACCGTCTGTTTTATGTCTTGGTTGGATGCTGTCCTTGCTGACTCCTTGCTACATGTGCCGATATTAAACGAGTAACTTTAATGATAGTTTGAACTTAATCGATCAACGGCCGTCATCAAGGGGACGGGTGTTGGAAATCAGCTTCAGCTCTACACACACACTTGATACAGACACGGCTTCTGCAGCTGGCAATGTTTCTCCGCACTTTTCCCGGGGAACTAACACAGATACAGAGCAGATTTCTCACAGATAAGTGAACCTAATTCAACCCGGCCAGCTTCTCTCCTCTCTCTCCTCTCTCTCTCGCCTGTCTCTCAAGCACGAGTGTGAACACACACCAGATAGGATTCTCGGTGGCCTGACGGTCATGAGACAAATCTATCACCCAGATAATGGGGAAGACGTCTTGTGATTACGCTTCGGTGACACGTCGGTGACACGCATCGATGTTTGACTGACGATTAGGGCTGGGCGATATATCGATATTTAAGATATATCGATATATTTTTAAATAAGATATGGAATTAGACCATATCGCATATATCGATATAGTTGAAATTTGCGCTGTAATACTTGCTTCAGACAAGCCGCTGATCGGAGCTCTCTGCACTGCTTCCCGCGCCCCGGCCCCGCCCTCGGGCCCCGCCCCTCCTCTGTTCATGCACAGAGGGGGGAGGGGAGGGAGGACACTCGGCACTCTTCAACAAACATGGAGAAGGCAACAACGGTCTGCGGAGCGTGCGGAGGAAGAGCCCCTGGTTGGTAAAAGACAAAGCAGTGGGCTCCATCATTTGGAGATGGTTCGGATACAAACGATTCAAGACGAGCAGACACAAACCGCGCTATATGTAGGGAGCGCCCATAAGCACAGCCAGTGGTGGAAAGCACTACGAATCTTTGTCATCACTTAAAAAGCGGTAATATTGAGAGAAGAAGCCAACAGGCAACAAGCCGTCAAGGAACATTGTTTATTGAGTTTGATAGTCTTTTTCTTTGTGCAGACTTGGTGGGAGACTGTTCAAGATAAGCTGTAAGTTAACAAAAAGAAAACAGGTAATCTCAAGCTGATGTTTAAAAATGTATTTTTCTTAAAACTGAGCACTTTATTTTGTTATCTCTTTATATATAAATGCTGCCCTCAGAAAAAGATTGACCTATTTTATTTTATAGGCTAATTTTATTAGATTTTTATTTTATTTAAATGTGCACCTTACGGAGCTTGTTATACAGTGTTTATGTTTACATTTTTTATAGTGGAGTTTTCAATAACAACTACTCGCATTTGGCTTTGACTTTGAGCTGAAACATTTTCATTTCACAGGCTCTCACTTTGCCGGAAAAAATATCGGGAATATATCGTATATCGATATTCAACCTTAAATATATCGGGATATGACTTTTGGTCCATATCGCCCAGCGCCTACTGACGGATGCGCGGTGAACTATCATGTAGGCTTTCGCCAGATTTAGGCCGTTACAGCGAGCCGCTGAATGTTTAATCTCATGCAACAACGCAGATTACCGAAACAAGGATCAACAACAAACAAACAACAAACTCTGGGAACACCTACCTAAGAGTGGCATGCCAAGTCGCTTCTGAAATGGATCATTCTGGAACAAATTAAAACAAAAACATAAATAATGTTTAGTTTTAACGTTTATTTGGCGCAGAGTAATAGAGGCTAACGGACGCTTCAGGTTTACTGTCATTCTTGACTGTTAATACGCGCATGGTGCTTACTAAGTTACTTTGGAAAACTTAACTTTTCTCAGGAAGACATTGCAGAGTAATTTCTTTGCACACCATTTCATAGTTTTGTTGACATATCACGCGTTTCACTCTCCGCTGCCTCCCCCCCCCCCCTCACTCCCCCCCCCTCACCCCACACACACACACACACACACACCACACACACACACACACACACACACACACACACACACACACACACACACACACACACACACACACACACACACACACACACACACACACAACACCACACAGCCTAAATTTAGCGATATCAAATTCAATTTCATCATCAAATTAGTTTAATTTAGCGCATCTTTTCCCACCTTCAGTCCATCTCTTCCCCCTCTCTCTCTCACCCCTCTCCCCCTCCTCTCTCTCTCTCTCTTACCATCCCTCCCACCCCCTCCTCCTCCTCCTCCTCCTCCTCCTCTCTACCTCCCTCTCTCCTCCTCCTCCTCCTCCTCTCTTACCATCCCTCTCACCCCTCCCTCCTCCTCTCTCTCTCTCTCTTACCATCCCTCCCCCCCCTCTCTCCTTCTCCTCCTCTCTCTCTTACCATCCCTCTCACCCCCTCTCTCTCTCCTCCTCCTCTCTCTCTTACCATCCCTCTCCCCCATCTCTCCTCCTCCTCCTCTCTCTCTTACCATCCCTCCCACCCCCTCTCCTCCTCCTCTCTTACCATCACTCCCAGCCCCTCCTCTCCCTCTCTGTCCAGCCCCCTTTAGACAGACATCCCAGAATATTGCTAATAAAGAAGATCCCTCATGATGCCAGTTTTGCTTTTCTTCACACAACCAAAAGCGGTTCGTGCCGGAACGGTGCGACACAACAGCATCAGCATCTGATGTGACATCTAGTGTGGCCCGCCCTCCCTCCCTCCCTCCCTCCCTCCCTCCCTTCTCCTCCTCCTCCTCCCCCACATCTCTCACCATGGCGGTGGGGTGCAGCCTCTGGGCGGGCGGGGCTGTGGTGTGGGGAGCCCCCCGACGAACAGGAGGAGGAGGAGGACGGGGAGGAAGAGGAGGAGGCGGTGGCGGCGGCGGCGGCGGCTGTGAGGGCGTTGGGCAGCGCCGACAGGCTGGTCTGGGAGACGCTGCATCATTCCTATCTCTTCTTT
>PIJE02003231.1:0-44696 GCA_002895965.2 Coryphaenoides rupestris | reverse complement strand
GTCCAGCCCCTCTCCAGGAGTTTGGTTCCAGACCCGGTGTCTAGTCTGCTTCCCTTGTTGAGTTGTTGTGTCTAGATGTAAAATGTTTTTCCTTTTTTGGTCCCATGCAAACTGTATATAGGCTCTGTGTATCTAAATACACTTTAATCATTCCTGGTGGGACTGCCTTGTCACATGATTCCCGAGCTCGCTGCTTGCTACAGACAATCCAGAACCTGAACTCCAGCACAATAGAATGACCACCAGAAAACTGCACATAACACTAACCAAAAAGATTCCCTACCTAACAACAAAAGACATTGTTGGCACTTGCTCCTAACCTGGTGTATATAACAAAGGTAAGCTACGTGCTGGATATGTATGGCCCATGGGGCAGCTTACCTATCCCCACAACCCCTGTGTGAAGATCCAAAACACTACAGAACAAAAAACTAGACAAAGAAAATTCCAACTTAGGAAAAATACCCAAAGTGGGTAAACGGCGAAGCTAACCTAAATGACTCCTCACGGTCAAACAAAACACACAAAGCAAAACAGAACCAAGCAGCCTCCTAGCAGAAGACAACTGGGGTTTATATAGCAGGCAGGTGACATTCTGATTGGACCAGGACAGCTGTACTCAATGAAGTTGATGATGTGATGAATGGGCAATCACCGACAGCACCTGAATAGTTAATTGATAGTGAGGGGGAGAAACGAAGACACAGAAGGGAGGGAGAAAACAAACACCAAGCACCAGCCTACAGGACACACAGACCTTGTGTGTTCAGGGAGGTAAGAGCAGTTGTCTGGCAACAGGAAGGTTTGCTGCTTCGATAAGTGTTGAGGTGTCCCTGAGCAAGACGCCACCTAACCCTAACTGCTCCTGATGTGTTGGTTGTTATCTTGCATGGTTTGGCACTGCCCTCACTGTATGAATGGGCGAATGTCAGGCCAATACACTAAAGCGCTTTATAAATGCAATCCATTTACTGGTATGGACCCATACTGGACAGGATACTGAAAGAGCAAATGACACATGTGGTGAGTCAAGGTTTGTTTTTGTGTGTAGTAATCGCATTTCCAGGAGAGTAGCGCGATAGCAATGCTATCGCGCTACTTCCTGGAAATGCGGATCCTTGATCTCTATGGGGCCCTGCCCTGGTTAAACACCAGATGGGTATAAAGCTGCCACATGCAATCATCCACATTAACTTTACATTATCCATCCATCCAATCCATTTTCGTCCGCATATCCGGGGTCGAGTCGCAGGGTGGCAGCCCGGCTAAGCAGGGCCCCCCAGGCTTCCTTCTCCCCAGCCACACTCTAGTTCCTCCTGGGGGTCCCGAGGCATTCCCAGGCCAGACGAGATATATAATCCTCCAGCGGGTTCTGGGTCTGCCCCGGGGTCTCCTCCCAGTTGGACGTGCCCGGAAAACCTCCAAGGGAGGCGCCCGGGGGGCATCCTAATCAGATGCCCGAACCACCTCAGCTGACTCCTTTCGATACGGAGGAGCAGCGGCTCTACTCCGAGCTCCCTCCGGATGTCTGAGCTCCTCACCTATCTCTAAGGCTGAGCCCAGCCACCCTGCGGAGAAACACATTTGGCCGATTGTATCCGCGATCTCATTCTTTCGGTCCACTACCCAAAGCTCGTGACCATAGGTGAGGGTTGGAACGTAGATGGACCAGTAAATTCGAAAGCTTCGCCATCGGCTCAGCTCCCTCTTCACCACAACGGAACCAGTTCAGCGCCCGCATCACTGCAGATGCTGCACCAATCCATCTGTCCATCTCCTGCTCCATTTTGCCCTCACTCGTGAACAAGACCCCGAGATACTTGAACTCCTTCGCTTGAGGCAGCAACTCACTCCCAACCCGGAGGAACACTACCGTTTTCCGGCAGAAAACCATGCCTCAGACTTGGAGGTGCCCTGACTCTCATCCCGACTGCTTCACACTCGGCTGCAAACCGCCCCAGTGCATGCTGGAGGTCACGGTTCTGATGTAGCCAACCAGAACAACATCATCTGCAAAGAGCAGAAGATTGCAATTCTGAGGTCCCCAAACCGGACACTCTCCTCACCTCGGCTGCGCCTTGAGATTCTGTCCATGAAGATCACGAACAGAACCGGTGACAAGGGGCAACCTTGGCGGAGTCCAACACCCGCTGAGAACATGCTTGACTTTGTGCCGAGAATACGGACGCAGCTCGCACTTTGTTCGTACAGGGACCGAATGGCACGTACCAACGGTCCCGGTACCCCATACTCCCGTAGTACCCCCCACATGATTCCCCGGGGGACACGGTCATAAGCCTTCTCCAAGTCCACAAAGCACATGTAGACTGGATGGGCAAACTCCCATGCACCCCCCAACAACCCTGCGAGGGTAAAGAGCTGGTCCACTGTTCCACGGCCAGGACGGAATCCGCATTGTTCCTCCTGGAGCTGAGGTTCGACAATCGGCCGGAGCCTCCTTTCCAGCACCCTGGAATAAACTTTCCTGGGGAGGCCGAGCAGTGTGATACCCCGATAGTTGGAGCACACCCTCCGGTCCCCTTTTTTGAAAATGGGGACCACCACCCCGGCCTGCCATTCCACAGGTACTGTCCACGACCTCCACGCTACATTGACTAGGCGTGTCAGCCACGACAGCCCGACAATGTCCAGAGCCTTCAGCATCTCAGGGCGAATCTCATCCACACCTGGCGCCTTGCCACTGAAGAGCTTTTTGACTACTTCAGTGACCTCTACCAAGGATATGGGTGAGACTTCCCCCGAGTCTTCAGACTCTGCCTCTTCCACAGAGGACGTACTGGTCGGGTTCAGGAGCTCCTCAAAGTGTTCTTTCCACCGCCCGACAATATCCTCAAGTCTGGGTCAGCAGTTCTCCTCCCCGACTGAGCACAGCCTGAGCCAAGCCCTGCTTTCCCTTCCTGAGTCACCGGACAGTTTTCCAGAACCTCCTTGAGGCCAACCGAAAGTCCTGCTCCATGGCCTCCCCGAACTCCTCCCACACCCGGGTTTTTGCTTCAGCAACCGCTGAAGCTGCGGTCCTTTTGGCCTCCCGGTACCTGTCTGCTGTTTCAGGAGACCCCTGGCCAACCAGGCCCAAAAGGCCTCCTTCTTCAGCCTGACGGCTTCCTTCACCGCTGGTGTCCACCAACGGGTTCTTGGGTTGCCGCCACGACAGGCACCGACAGCCTTTTGACCAGGCGCTCCGAGCTGCAGCTTCTACAATGGAGGCTCTGAACATGGCCCACTCAGGTTCCATTCCCCAACCTCCCCCGGGATGCACGAGAAGTTCTTCCGGAGGTGGGGAGTTAAAGACCCTACGGACAGGGGCTTCCACCAGACATTCCCAGTTCACCCTCACTACACGTTTAGGTTTACCAGGTCTGTCTGGCAGCCTCCCGCCGCCATCTGATCCAAGTCACCACCAGGTGGTGATCAGTTGACAGCTCTGCTCCTCTCTTCACCCGAGTGTCCAAAACATGCGGCCGCAGATCTGCTGATACGATTACAAAGTCGATCAGCGACCTTTGGCCTAAGGTGGTCCGGGTACCAGGTACACTTGTGGACCACCCTATGTTCCAACATGGTGTTTGTTATGGCCAGTCCATGACTAGCACAGAAGTCCAATAACAAAACACCACTCTGGTTCAGATCGGGCAGGCCGTTCATCCCAATCACTCCCCTCCAGGTTTCTCCATCATTGCCCACGTGTGCGTTGAAGTCCCCCAGTAGAACTATGGAGTCCCCGGATGGAACCCTTTCCAGGATGTCACCCAAGGACTCCAAGAAGGCCGGATACTCTGAGCTGCTGTTTGGTGCGTAGGCACACACAACAGTCAGAGCCTTCCCCCAGCGACTTGCAGTCGCATGGAGGCGACCCTCTCGTTCACTGGAGAGAACTCCAACACAGCGGCGCTCAGCCGGGGACTTGTGAGTATCCCCACACCCGCCTGGCGCCTCCCACCCTGGGCAACTCCGGAGAAGTAGAGGGTCCAGCCCCTCTCCAGGAGTTTGGTTCCAGACCCGGTGTCTGTCTGCTTCCCTTGTTGAGTTGTTGTCTATATGTAAATGTTCCTTTTTTTTGTCCCATGCAAACTGTATATAGGCTCTGTGTATCTAAATAAACTTTTAATCATTCCTGGTGAGACTGCCTTGTCACATTGATTCCCGAGCTCGCTGCTTTGCTACAGACAATCCAGAACCTGAACCTGAACTCCAGCCACAATAGATGACCACTCGAAACTGCACATGACACTAACCAAAAAGATTCCCTACCTAACAAAAAGACATTGTTGGCACTTGCTCCTAACCTGGTGTATATAACAAAGGTAAGCTACGTGCTGGATATGTATGCCCATGGGCAGCTTACCTATCCCCACAACCCCTGTGTGAAGATCCAAAACACTACAGAACAAAAACTAGACAAAGAAAATCCAACTTAGAAAAATACCCAAAAGTGGTAAACGGCGAAGCTACTAAATGACTCCTCACGTCAAACAAAACACACAAAGCAAAACAGAACCAAGCAGCCTCCTAGACAGAAGACAACTGGGGTTTATATAGCAGGCAGGTGGACATCAGATTGGACCAGGACAGCTGTACTCAATGAAGTTGATGATGTGATGAATGGGCAATCACCGACAGCACCTGAATAGTTAATTGATAGTGAGGGGAGAAACAGAAGACACAGAAGGGAGGACAAAACACCAACACCAAGCCTACAGGACACACAGACCTGTGTCCATAACAGTGACAAAGGGACTTTTGTTGTTTGAGAGTATGTTAGTGTTACAGACATAGGCCTACCCACTTGACTATGACAACATTTTTCCGTTTTCCTTTTGTCAACCTCTGCTGGTTATATAACAATATCCACGTGAATGTATGTATGTATGTGTTACGGTGTACCGGAGAACCCAAACGCAAGACCCAGACTCGGAGTTCAGACACGTAGAGTCTTTAATAGGAACGTGTTGCAGGGATGAACAGGGATGCATACAACGTGACTGGCAGGAAGCGGGACAGGTACACGAGGGACAGACAGGCAGACAGGGAGTCAGGCTGGCTGCGCAGACAGGCAGCTGGCGGGAGACAGGTCGCGATCCTGGTTAGAGGAAAAACGGGTTATAATCCAAGGTGAACACATAGAGCTACGATATACGTGAACGGTGTTCTGACCACGCTGGTTGAAGCAACGATCTGGCGATGAGTGGTTGGGAAGCCGGGGTTCTTATGCTGAGGTTGATTGCCAAACGATGACAGGTGTGAGCGCCGGGCAGGTGCCGCTGATGACGCAGGGGCGGCACCGGAGTCTGGCGCCACGGCCACCAACACGTAGGGGAACCCCGGTGACGCGGTCGCAACCGTGACAGTATGTGCTTTCAAATGATGATACAGCTTATTGTCACACCTGCCCAGCCTGCATCCTCTTCCACCTCTGTTCCCTAGTGTCCCTGTCTGTGTCTGTCTCTGTGTGTCTCTCTGCCTCCCTCTGCTGCAGTTTGGTGGGAGTGTCGCTGATTGCCGCCTGCGACTGCCGCACAGCTGCTGCACATCAGAATCACGGCAGCTTCCCCTATTTAAGCCCTGCTTCCTCATTGTGTCTTTGCTTAGTCGTCTTGTATGTTCATTTGATATCTTGTGTATCCGGACCTGAATTATTCTTGTTCTAAGTAAAACAGTGTTACCGGTACTCTTGTCTCCTGCCTCGTGTCTGCTCCTGGGTTCACCGGTAAAAACCCTGACACTTATAACATAATCATCATAATCTCCCCCTGCGATCCCACGAATATCAGGCGATCCCGAAGTGTGCTCACGACCCCACAGATGGAGAAATACTGACCTATAGTAGTAGATTTTTGGTAATATTGGTAATATGTGAACACAAATCGAACACATGTAAATACATTTTAGGATATATGTAGGTATATTACAGTATGTGCCAATGTATGTACGTTATATGTGCGTATGTATGCATGTCTGAATGATATAGTCTGTCAACAACTAAGAAAAGATAAGGTAAGATCGAACTTTATTGATCCCGAAGGAAATTCTTGTGCCAGGTTGCATAGCAATAGAATAAAACAATAGAGAAATAAACAGTGGAATAATAAAATAATAAAACAGATTTACAAATTTACAGAAAGTCTAAGTCCTAGGAGAAGTATAAAAATATAAAAATATAGCCTACTAAAAAAATATATTATACCATGTGAAGTATTTATGATTTTTTGGATTCTTAAATGTTTTTAATGTGGACTCTTGAGGAATAGCCATTGAGCTAAAAGAGATCTAAATGGATCTTATTTTCATTTCATTTCTGTATGTTTTTGTATTTTTTTGTAACCCAGTTTTTCAACTTCACATACTTACCTGGATATATTTATTCTTTACAAGTATATTTTAGAAACTCATATTTATACATTAGATTGCAATATTGCAGCTTTGGTTACATATTTCTTTGTTATAGAATATCTGCAAGTGTATATTTGTAAATCGACAATTGCAAATTAGATTTGTTTAGTTTTTATTTACCACTCGCTTTGGCAATGTAAATGTAAATTTCCCACGCCAATAAAGCTCTTTAAATTGAAATTGAATTGAATCGGTGGGGACGTGGGTGTTGCGGAAAGAGCGGTAAAATGCTGCCACCTACAGGACATCGGTGGTTACTGCACGCAATTCAATTTTTTTTTTTTTTTCAATTTAAAGAGCTTTATTGGCATGGGAAACGTACATTTACATTGCCAAAGCGAGTGGTAAATAAAAAGTATACCTATAAATATATACAGGTCAGTAAGAAAAATGTACATTAAATTATTATATAGCCTATATATATAATAATGAAAAAAAAATAATAATAGTACAAATAAAAAATAATGATAATGATAATAAAACCCATTGGCGCTCACCCACTCGCGACTAGGAAACGCCCACAACCATCACCGACGCGGGCTTTCGTGATGGAGCGCTCAGTAACACGTCCAAGAAACGACGTGTTAACGCGTCAATTCTTTCTTTCCCCCACCCCCCCTTCCGCGTGTCAACGGCGCGCACGTCGGGCTCTCCGTACTCACGCTGACCGTCGCATTGACACCACCTCGGCCAACATGTCACAGCGGTCAACCGTTCACAGAATAACAACAACAACGACTCAATGAGTGGCTGACTCGCCAGACCTGCAGTGCTGCTGTACTCCGGAGCTGACGCCGGCTTCTTCACCACCACACTGAGAGTCATTTTATGCTAGGAAGGGGCTACCGCGTGTTAGCTCACGTTGCTACAGCAGCTAGGTGACTACAGCAACAACCACCACCACCAGCAACAACCACCACCAGCAGCACCACCACGCGTTGTGAAGTGATCCGTTTCGGTCTTCGTCCGGTCTTCGTCCACCATGAACGTCACTAAGAGCGGCTATCGTGTCTTCTCTGCCAACTCCACGGCAGCATGCACAGAGCTGGCCAAGAAGATCACAGAGTAACGTGCACTGTTTTTCCTCTTATCACCTCTCACCCCAATAATACTAATAATACTAATAATACTATGACAACACATCTAGTACAGTTGCAAATGCATCAAGTGAGCAGCATGTCACGCAGGCCTTGTGTCTTGTTAGATGAGTTCACGTGTCATGCATGTTGCACCCATGTGCATGTCTGTATGGTGTGTGTGTGTGTGTGTCTGTATGTATGGTTGTGTGTCTGTATGGTGTGTGTGTGTGTATGGTGTGTGTATTGGTCTCATGATGTTTGCAGCCTCAGATCACAACTGTCAACACATTTCATAACTTCCCCCATGCCCCCCCCCTTTTTATGAAAAGGGTCTATACTAAAGTGTAACATTATAGTTAAACAGCATCTCTCATTTTTATTTATTTCTATGTATTATATTATATGTTCTATATATATATATATATTCATTTTTGCCTATGCAGGCCTACTTTATTGAGAAATGTAGTTTGGTTGCATTGCTGAACTCCAACCATAAGTACATATTGTGTATGTGCATGGGTAGGTCGGGTTTAATTGGCTCGTAAACACATTTTACCATAAGTATATGTCACAAGAGTTCACACATCTCTTCCTAATGCCTGACAGCTTAACAAATGCAGAGACACAATACTCACCATTCATTTTCCCTTCCTCCCTCCCTCTTGTGAGATCATAACATACATTGCCCGTTAGCTACCTTTAAGGGACTCTTGGAAGTATTGGACGGCAGCCATTTACAACTGTAGTTTTCCTCCTTGTTTCTCTCCGTTCCCTTCACAGGCGCCTGGGCATCGAGTTAGGCAAGTCGGTTGTCTTTCAAGAATCGAACAGAGGTAAGCCAACAAGTGTGTTTGTTTAAGTCCTGAATGGCTAAAGGGCTTACTGAAGGGCTGGAGTGACAATGTTTCCTCCACAACACAATCAAGCAGAATAATCATGGAAATTGAATGGATAATGGTATACACACACACACACACACACACACACACACACACACAGAAAAAAATGTGTGTGAGTTTGATCCTGTCCCCATTTGTGTGGGCACGTTGTGAATACCATTGCCTGTAGTCAACAGTGCTCTCGACAGAGCGTGGCATGCCCACACACACACACACACACACACACACACACACACACACACACACACACAGGTTGGGACGGGAGCGAATGAAATGAATCCCGCCCACGTTGGATAAACAACAACATCACTTCACTGCCGCAGCAGCAGCAAAGTGGTCCATTCGCTACAGCGATGACGTCATCAGCAAACAGTCTGAAGTTGCTTTTGATTAAGAAAAATGCATCAGCAGATGATATGACTATAGGCTCAAAATGCACAAACCCCCCCTTTTAATATTCATTTTATCTCCTCTTCTGTGTTTGGTGTCTGTTGTTACTGCTTTTTTATTATGGTATTACTTTATTATTGTATTTTAATACTGTAGAGCACTTTGTGATTCTGTATATGAGAATATACAGAATCTATACAAATATATGCTATACAAATACATTTTACTTACTTTTTTTACTTACTTACTCTTCTTTCTGCCGGGTCGTTTTTTTTTTTGTCCTTCGTTTCCTCAGAGACACGAGTGGACGTGAAGGAATCGGTCCGGGGACAAACCATCTTCATCATTCAGACCATACCACGGTGGGGTACAACTGATGAAGTACAATCTAAACTAAAACTACAACAAACAAACGGAAAAAAACCACTTCCCCATGTTAGCTTTATTTGTTGTTTAGTTTGCACAGTAAAATTGCTACTAAATATTCAAGTATAATATACAGGTATCACATCCATATAAACAGAAGTAAGGATGCAAACAAACAAGAGTGCAGATTTATTTACATTTAGCTTCATTTAGCCTAATGTTATCTGTAGCCTTAATGAACGATTGTGTAAATAAAGTTGGCCCGGCTTGTGTGACCCCGCCCCCCCCACCCTGCCCCCATCCCAGGGATGTGAACACGGCCATCATGGAGCTGCTGGTGATGGCGTACGCGCTGAAGACATCCTGCGCCAAGAACATCATTGGCGTCATCCCCTACTTCCCCTACAGCAAGCAGTGCAAGATGCGCAAGCGTGGCTCCATCGTGTGCAAGCTGCTGGCCTCCATGTTGGCTAAAGCAGGTAGGGGGGCTAGCCACCAGACACTCGCCGATGAGCTCCCCTCCCAGTTCTGGCTTCAGAACTGGGCGAGGTGACTGATCTTTCTGGGAGTCTCTTCATGGGGTCTTTGAATCGCTCTTAGTCTGGCCCCTCCCCTGGGACCACTTTGCCTTGGGAGACCCTACCAGGGACTAATGCCCCGGACAACACAGCTCCCAGGGTCACGGGGGCCCCCAAACCCCCCCCCACCACGATAAGGTGGCGATTCTTTGGGGGGGTAACTAATGTTAGTTCTAATCATAATTAAACCTTGTATACATACATTTTTTTTTATTAATTTTTCTTTTTTTTCCTTTTTTTTATTATCCACGCTTACATGTCACTTCGTTCCTTTTTCCCGCGAAATCTGACCCGACTCAAATATAAGAGAAATCACCCAGAAGCTGTTCTACGCAACAGAGAGTCGGAGAAGCTCATGTTTTAACTTCAACCACAACCTGCTCACAAACTGCCAATTTAAAGCGATTTGTGCTGTAAAATCCAACATGTAGTCCCTGAACGAATTCATTATTCTTACATGCAGGACCTCTCAACGCGCAGGCGTTGGGACGCAAACGGTTTTCAAGGAGAGTGTGAGTGTGAGTGTGTGTGTGTGTGTGTGTGTGTGTGTGTGTGTGTGTGTGTGTGTGTGTGTGTGTGTGTGTGTGTGTGTGTGTGTGTGTGTGTGTGTGTGTGTGTGTGTGTGTGTGTGTGTGTGTGTGTGGTGCCATTACACCACATGCACACTAGAGAGATTTATCACAACTGTCACAACCAACGTGGCAACAACTGTGGATCATAGTTTGCTAAATAGTCATTTTTCCAAACATTAACTGGTGGTGAACACGCCTCCCATGTTTTTAAATACCCTTGGAGTGTAACAAACTTCAAAAGTAGTGCAATTGCAGTATTTATTTAGAATCCTAATATAAGCTTGGTTGGCTGTTGACTGAAACTGGCTCTAAACATTGCAGTACCCCATCACAACATTACTATTACATTTACAATTTGTACTTTGTAGCTTATAATTGTTATGCTTTGTTAGTCCTTTTTATGCCCGTATGACACCCATTGCACCCCGTCCCTGGAAGGAGGGATCCCCCACTCTGCGTTCCTTCTCCAGAGTTAAGAGGCCTTAATGGTGTTGTGGATTGGTACTGTAAGGCCTCACGTCTGGGGGCTCTTCTCTGGTTGTGTCTCCAGGTCTAACGCACATCATCACCATGGACCTGCACCAGAAGGAGGTCCAGGGCTTCTTCAGCTTCCCGGTGGACAACCTGCGCGCCTCCCCCTTCCTGCTGCAGTACATCCAGGAGGAGGTGAGTCACCCGGTTTGGCCCTGGTAGTCGGGAGTAAAGTCGCCTAGTCAAAGTCGAAACTGTTTACATGCATCAGATGCACAGTGCATGCTTCTTGCATGCTTCTTGCGTGCTTAAGGGTCTACGTAGTCAATACAAAATATTAAAGGACCCCTATTATGCCAACACAATTCCGCTTGGAATGGCTAATCACGCTCACACTTCGCGGTATAATGTCTCCTTTTAAATTATTAAAAATAGTGAATATAATATATACAAGTGCCCATAACCTACACCTTTACGTTCTCATACACCGTTAAATCGATGTCGTTTATGTTGTCTCTCCACTCAGATCCCCGATTACCGGAACGCCATCATCGTGGCGAAGTCGCCAGCGGCAGCCAAACGGTAACCCGCTCCCCCCACGCCCCACTTCACCACGCCCCCTCCCTGACACGCCCCCTCCCCACCTTCACTGTTGTGGATTGTGGCCACGTGGTTTAGCTTAGCATGTAGCACATAGTTCATTATGTATGGAGGTTTTGTAACCAAGTAGTTTAGTTTCCCTCCTTGTTTAAGTCTTTCCTGTGCGAATACATTATTTAGAAACCGGCAAACGAAAATGTTGACATTTGCAGCAAACAGGGACCAAACATGATCCTAACTGCATAATATTTGTCAAAAAAACATTCTGGCCGTTTGTAAGCAAACATGGCCCCGGGGTCAGTGTTCATTGAACGATAGTTCATGAACTCGTTCATATTTTGGGCGAACGTGAACTGAACGTACTGTATTACTGCCTGATGAACGTTACTGTGAACGCGTTCATTCTGGTGTCTGTGAACGCACGCTCTCTGTTTAACTTCGTTCAATAGGGTGCCAGATTTCTATAGCGCCTTCCAGGCGAAAACCCGGCTAAAACACACCGTAAACAGGCCTTAATATGTAGCGGAAAAAACACCCAATCTGGCAACACCAGCCACCAGTGTCACACTGCCGCATGCGTCATTAAAACAAAGCGTTAAAGCAACAATGGGGGAATGCTGTCCCCTCAATGTTAATGTAAACCCTGGTTGGATAAGGATTCAAAATTGGATATGAAGATGAAATCTGATGCATAGTTTCAGTGTTAAAACTGATAAAATAATTCTGTGGTTCTATATGGGCTGTGGCAATAATTTTTGAAAAATAATAGCTCGCAGCAACATACTGAAAAAATGAACTATGAACTAGTTCATTTTTGGAACTGTGAACTTAGTTAAAAATTTTGAATTATGAACTATGAACTGAACTAGTTCGTTTAAAAATTTGTGAACTGAACTTTGAACTAGTTCATGTAGAAAGTGAACTTTCCCAACACTGCCCGGGGGTGTAGGGCAAACATGGTTCACTTTGCGTCGTTCTCCCGGTTTTGTGAATAAAGTTGTGTTTGATTGGTTCCAGGGCCCAGTCCTACGCCGAGCGACTGCGCCTGGGCCTGGCCGTGATGCACGGCGAGGCCCAGTGCTCCGAGTCGGACATGGCCGACGGACGCCACTCTCCCCCCTGCGTGCGCAACACCAGCGGACACCCGGGTCTGGAAGCTTCCCTGTGAGTACGCCCCCTGCCCCCCCCCCCCCCCCCGTGTAGTGGAAGCCCCTCCCCCCCTCAGTGCCCCCCGCCCCTCACCCTTAGCGCTAACATAGAAGTTGGCACATACACAGACAGACAGGCAGGCAGGCAGGCAAGTGCGTCTATATAACGCATTTAAAACGGCCGTGCTATGCAATGTGCTTTACAACAAAATATACAAAATAATAATAAAATAGTTCCAAATAATTGACAGCTGTCAAAGTTTTAGAATTAATTAGTACTAATACAAGAGAGATGGATGAAATGTATACATTACATATTCTGAAGAAATAAATTACTTGCGCGTCAGACTCACACTTATAACACTGTTGGCGACGTAGCATCTGACGTAGCAGCCGCTCACTTTAAAGAGGCCCTCACTTTAACACCGTTCCATAACATAGCCTACAATGCTGCCACTCAACCACCTGACCTGTGTTTTTATTGTTGTGGTGAGAATAGCGCAGATTGTATTATTTATTTATCATTTTAACCCCATACACCTACATGTTCTGACGCATCGTATCTGTACAGAACAACATAAAGCATGCATTAACTCTGGAGACGTCCCCGCCGCTGCTACTAATGCTTATTCTACTGCCCTGGCCGGTGTTGACGGCAGGGCCTACAGGTGTATTGTTTATTTTTTTGTTAAAGCCACAATTTAAAACCAACAACAACGTGCGCATTGGGGGCGGGGTAAGATGACTCACCTGTGTGCAAATATTAGCGAAAGCAAACAGATCATTGGTTCAGGGCGGGACATGCAGATTACGTTTGCGTTATTCATGACTGACCGGGCTCCCGTCCAATCAGAACCACGGTCACATGACCCCAGGGTGCGTTTCTCACGAGAAAATGCACTTTCTCTTTTCAATATCACCATTGTTATTACTGTTGTTTTGAATATTAAAATGTTGTACTCGCATTGCAACCGACGACTCAAAAATCCCCTCATTCAAAACCTCCGATGTTAAAGTGAATCAGTATTGGGTTGAATTGTGGCACGTGAAATTCACAGTTGCTCCGACGTGAGAGGAGATGTTCTTTAGTCATCCCAGATGGGAAGTTGGAGCCACATTACGTTTGTTGATGATGATTTGATGTTCCACTTGAAAGTTGCTTTGGCAGTGGTGGAAGAATTTGTGAAAGTAGTCATAACACATTGTAGAACAACCTTGTTACAAGTATAAGTCCTGGATCGAAAATGTCACTTTAGTGAAAGTACAGAAGTATAAAAGCAGCAAAATGTACTTCAAGTACCAAAAGTAATTTTGCTCATGATGCAGAATGACCCATTTCAGAATAATATCGGTTATAGATTCGATTTATTATTTATTTATTTATATTTTGTGTTGTTAATCCGAATCTGCCAAGCAACATAACCAAATCTGATGATGTGAATGTAGTACAATGTTTGCCGCCTCTGAGATGCAGTGGTGTAGAAGTTATAAGGTGGCAGAAAATAGAAATACTCAGTACAGTGCAAGTACATGAACTGTAGATGTGTAAACAACCCAAAATTCAGTGTTGTTATGAGTATTATTAGTGCTGCTTTAACTGTCTCCATGTTGGGATGGGTGAGTGGATTTTCAGAGTCTTGCGTTTTTTTTGTTGTTTCTTTCTGTCTTTGCCATGTCAAGTGTATTTATTTGGTGTACCTGTGTTTTCTTAACGTGGTGTTTTATTTATTTTGTTGTAAATAGCAGGCAAACAGCAGGCTCCATTCCCTGGCATAGAGCTCCCAAGTACGACTCTATCAACTCTATCATATACCCTCCTAATTAAATGTCTCTGTGGAGTAATTCTTTCCTCTGTTTTTGGGACGCTGGTCCCCTCGGTACATGCATGTACTGGATGGAAACCGTCCGGGGGGCATCTTGCAAAACGTGCCTGTGGACACCTGCAGAAGGCCTGCTGACAGGATGTGGACTCAGTCTGGGGGGGGGGGGGGTTGGACAACCAAGACAACAACAACAACAACAGTGATTGGCTTTCTCAAATTGCAGACTTTGTAATTGCATTTTGAAACGCCCCGCCTTGTATTCAGGATGAAAGGGCCTCTGGGTGTGTTAAAGTTGGGGACACAAACTTGTGTGTGTGTGTGTGTGTGTGTTGTGTGTGTGTGTGTTGTGTGTGTGTGTGTGTGTGTGTGTGTGTGTGTGTGTGTGTGTGTGTGTGTGTGTGTGTGGTGTGTGTGTGTGTGAGACTGAGCACACGCAATATCCAAACAATAATAAAACATTTAAAATTGAACATGATCAAATTTAACATCACTTTCTTAATTGCTTCGTAATCACCGGTACCGAACTTAGATTTGAGTCGAGTCAAATCCGTTTTTAATCACAGTCACCGCCTCGCAAAGGGACTTTACAGACCATATATTTATTTATAGTGACTTTGTCACCGCCCACCCCCCTCCCCAGGGGTCCATGCCACGACCGCAAGATGCCACGGAACCCCGTTGATGTGTAACTTCCTCTTCCAGAATCTGCCAATCATCTGTGAACCTGGAACCATCCTGTCGGCCACATTCCAAACGGACCCCCCCCCGGCCCCCCCTCCTCCCTCTTAACGCCCGCCCCCTCCCCTCTCACCCACCTCTGAATCACGCTCCCCGTAACCCTTAACCTGCTCTGACACCTCCCCCCCCCCACCCCCCTCCCGTTGATTCCACAATCTGGCCTTCATTCTTTGTTTGGCCTACTCTTTGTTTGTTTGCATTGTTGTTGTGGATGCTAAACGCCCATGCTTTCGATGTTTGTCCGGCTCTGATGCTCTTGGGTGTGGTGTGTGTGTGTGTGTGTGTGTGTGTTGGGTGTGTGTGTGTGTGTGTGTGTGTGTGTGTGTGTTGTGTGTGTGTGTGTGTGTGTGTGGGGGGTTTTGTTGGTTGTGGTGTGTGTGTGTGTGTGTGTGTGGTGTGTGTGTGTGATGTGTGTGGTGTGTGTGTGCGCGGCGCGCATTAAAAGACGTTGGGGAAATGGAATGGGAGAGCGATGGAAGGAATGAGAGAATGAGACGAGGTATGGGTTTGATACGCTGCTGTGTGTTGGTGAGCTAGTTGCCAGGCCAGTCTGGGCTTCTGGCTTCTCTCAGTGTGTGTGTGTGTGTGTGTGTGTGTGTGTTGTGTGTGTGTGGTGTGTGTGTGTTTGTGTGTGGTGTGTGTGTGTGTGTGTGTGTGTGTGTGTGTGTGTGTGTGTGTGTGTGTGTGTGTGTGTGTGTGTGTGTGGGTGTAGTGTGTGTGTGGCCTGGCATCTCAAAATGCTTGTTTACGCCCCCAGGTGAATGGTTATAGGGGACAGGTTCGAATGGACAAAGGGGTGATGATTTTGCATCTGACTGACCTTGGTTTGGCTCATCCACATGGCGTCTGTACCTTATCGCAGCACAGCATGAAAGGCTATGATGACTAAATATTAGCATAACCCTACTATTGGCTACCTTTTTTGTTATTAATAAGAATTCCAATCCTTGGTGCTTATGGTGATGATTGGAACTCAAGCTACTCTGTGATTGGCTAAAGTAATTCCGCTCTGGCCAATCTAATGCAAACAGGGTCGAATCACTTCCCTCAGTTTTTTCCCTCCATAATTTCAAAATGTCGAGTATCTTATGTGAGTAATAGTTTTACTGGATTTCGCTTTTGTCCGTCATGGGAACGTTTTTTAATGGCAAATGAAAATTACCAGACCGAGACAGAAAATGATGAGAGCCTGATGAGAAGCATTGCCTATAATTAGAATAATACTCTCATGCCATTTCTAACAACGTGGCGTGTCTGACATTACCGTGAGTGCAAACAGTTCTTGGCATGGGTGGCCCCAGTGGGAATCAACGCTCAAACCGTTAATTGCCACTCTCATCTTATCAAATTGACCACTACAAAGCTTGTGATCGATTGAGGCCAATCCCAGCGCAGTGCTCATGCAGCCCTCCGCTGTGATTGGCTAGTGCATCCAGGAAGCGATTGACGCTTTTAACCCCGCCCGCCCGCCACGGCACCAGCACTGGGTCCCTGGACCCTGACGGTGTGCGATGGAGGTGCTGTCACATGTTGTGCTCTTGATTGATTGGACGTGCTTGGTGCTAATCATGTGACCTTGCATGGCATGTGTTGTGACGAGGTGATCGTTTATGCCGCCCGCTAATTGCCTGTTTTTTGCTCGTCCTCGTAGTGATGATGGCCAAGGAGAAGCTCCCATACGGTGGTCGGAGACGTCGGGGGACGCATCGCCATCATCGTGGTGAGAATCACTCCACTACTCCACTCAACTACCCACTCAGAGGTTGTTCATTCATTCATACAGATGAAATTGTAAATGATAATGGATTGGCAAAAGATGGATTCCAAAGCGCTTTACAATATTGCCTCACATTCACCCATTCATACACCGACGGCGGTGCCAACCATGCGACGGTAACAACCAACACGTCAGGAGCAGTTAGGGTTAGGTGGCGTCTTGCCCGGGGATCGAACCAGCAAACCTTCCACTTGCCAGAGAACCGCTCTTACCTCCTGAGCTACTGCAGGGGTCAGAATCCCTGAATGGCAGCGTCTTTTAAAAACGCACATTTAGCAAGAGTCGTCTTGCAAAAAGCCCTGTTAGCTTAGTCCTGCCAGCGAAACACATGCAAAAAGGGGCGTTTCAAACTCAAATATGTAATTAGTGGGTTTGGGTGTGGCCCATCACTTGTTAACACCCCCCCCCCCCCCCCACCACCCCCTCCGACAGGATGACATCATAGACGACGTGGAGGACTTTGTGGCGGCGGCGGAGATCCTGAAGGAGCGGCGGCGCGTACAAGATCTACATCATGGCCACGCACAGGGCCTTGCTGTCTGGCGACGCCCCGCGCCTCATCGAGGAGTCCGCCATCGACGAGGTGAGCGACGCCCCGGGGGTCCAGTAGAGGCTCTCGGCCTTATTGCATAAATAAAGCGTTATCGCCCTCGACCCTCTTGGTGAGGTGATGGGGAACAACTGGACCTCGACTGTCGAGGTCGACGTAGAAGAAGACATCATAGTAATGACTTCCTTGATTTGTTTTTTTGTTAATTGGGAGGTTTTTGACATCGCAAGCACAACCGCTGTGAATGGCTAATCACGCTCACAACTTCGCGTATAATGTCTCCTTTAAATAAAATGGGAGGGAAAATAAATAAGCTAAAATAGAAATCGATAGACCGAAATTGTCGTCGGAACAGAATCACAGAAAGCGATAAACGCAACGTCGAGAAAGTGGTTAGGATGTGTGCGTGCGTCGTCCGCGGGAACTTTGTCCAACAACAAAACGAACGAAACGATCTGAACTTCTGTCCCCCCAGTGGTGGTGACCACACGGTGCCCACGAGGTGCAGAAGCTCCAGTGTCCCAAGATCAAGACTGTGGATGTGAGCATGATACTGGCGGAGGCCATCCGCGCATCAACAACGGGGAGTCCATGGCCTACCTGTTCCGCAACATCACCGTGGACGACTAGCAAGAGACCAGAGGTAGATGGAGAGGAGACGGGAGGGGGGAGTGAGGGGGAGAGAGAACAGGAGATGGAGCGAGACAGTGGGATGAAATGAGGGCAGAGAGAGAGAGTGTGAGAGAGAGAGAGATGCCGATGGGGGAGGGGGAGGGGGGGGGGGGGGGGGAGTCAGAGAGAGGGGAGAGAGGAGAGGAAGAAGAGACAGGAGAGAGGAGGAGGGAGGGAGAGAGACAGATGTTGGACACGGGGGGTATGGGAGAGGAGGAGAGGGAGAAAGGGGGGTTGGACAGTGGGATAAAATGATAGGGAGACAGAAAGAAAGCGGGGCGGGACAGACAGACAGACAGACAGGCTGACTGTCTGTCTGTCCCACAGAAGGAGACAGATTAAATCGGACAAAGAGAGAGGGAGAGAAAAGTTGTCATGGTCAATGTACCCTAGTGTCATATCGTGTGTTCGCTTCACCTCAGGATTAAACTCGGCTCTTTGCGCAAACATTACCCACGATGCACTTCCCGCCAAACGGTCAAAATGTTCCAAACCAGCAACTGAATGGCTCGTTAAGGTCAGTCTGTTTTGTGATTGGCCGAAGCAACTGCAGAGCGTAAGAAGGGCTCGTTAAAGGTCAGGTTGCCGGCCTTTTGCTAGATTGCAGCCGCCAAATGGGTACCAGTCAACAGAGAAGACCTAGCGAGCAATTATGAGAGGAACGAGCAGAGGAGCAAGACGAGCCCAGCGAGCCTGCGAATCCCTTGGTCTGAGGCGCTCTGGGAGTTATAAGTGAGATCCGAAAAGTGAGATGTGACATAACTGTGTGTTCTTGGTTGCGGGTTAGTTCCCATCGTATCCACGCAGATAGGACAAACTGCATTCTCTAAGCGACAAAAGGAAGGAAAAACACCTGATCGCTCGAAGGAGAACGCATTACACGGGTATTTAAACTCATGACGCGCTGTATGCCCAAATAGCGAGTGACTCAAATTGACTCACTCAGCACGCCAAGGAAAATTAAAGTCTCGATATGTAGATAGCGACGCTACTCGGGATTGGCGTGGTGTTCCCAGTGTACGCGTTGGCCTATGGAGTACCTCTGACCACCTATAGACCTCACTATAGAAAGTGCGCTAGGAGTAACGAATACCCTCATAACTGGTTTTTAGAGTTGAGTTAAGCTGTAACGAGGCAATCTATTTGAGCATAGAGGTTTCCTGCTATCTGCGCCTACTTGTTATGCTAATATCTAAGACGATCTATGTATGACTTGCTGAGAGATTGCTAGAATCAGGACTCCTATATCTATACTAGTACAAGATCCTCACCTCCTGCCATTAGTATCCCTTGTGGTCTAGCACTGTGACTTTGCTGAGAGATCTCGCTAGATCAGGACTCTTAACAGTCCCTCCTCCTCCTCTTGTATCCACTGGAACCAAACCCTCATGTGTGTTGATGCACCTGAATTATTATTATTTTTTTTGCACCACTTGGTACTTGTGATTTTGTGAGGGGGGGACAATGTTCTTCATGTGTGGCGTTTACAATAAAAACACAACTTGATGTTGACACCACTCCCGCATGACTCTGCCGTCCTGCGGTGGTGGTGGTCTCGTTCTCTGCTGGGCTGTTGGATTTGTTGTTTGCCTTGGATGTTAACACTGTGTGGTCGTCCACAGCCACAATAGGGGCATTCATGCCGAGTTCAAGAACAACCTCAACAGGTGAATGTATAAGGCTTGTGCATGGTGCTGCTTTATTGGGCGCACAAAGTCGTTAGATGATGATGACGTGAGCAATACGAAGTCCCAGAGGTTGATGCATAAAAGCAAAACGTGTTCTTGTTTCCAATGGGCTCCTCGGTCTTAAAAGGCCGAGACAGTTTCAAAATTGTCATGTGACTAAAATTGTCATTCTGACATCACAAGTGGGAGTGTCCACCCAGATGTCTGACAAGATGACTAGATCTGTTTGCCATTTGGTACAGTCCACTGGGTAGGCTGGTAGTCGCGTGACAATTTTGAGACGGCTTGTGATGGCTAATCACACTCATGCGGTGGTGTGATGGTATCGTGGGGCCCCCGTTTTAAGTATACTGCAAATAGCAACTATAAGTACATGCATCACATAACACTGGGAATGAGTTTACAGTTAACTGACTAGAATGATACAATTGCTAAAATGTGTGATTAAGACAGGTTGCATTTTATATTTGTAAATAAATGGGGAAACCATGGTCTTGATAGAAAACGCTGACATACCCACTCTGCTCCATAGAAGGTGTTTTACCTGATTGGACTGGGAAAGCTTGATGTCGAAGGGAAGGCGGTTCCACAACCGGAATCTAGTCCTGAAGAATGAGCACACGCAATATCCAAACAATAATAAAACATTTAAAATTGAACATGATCAAATTTAACATCACTTCTTAATTGCTTCGTAATCACCGTAATCACTTGTTTACGCCCCAAGATGAATGGTTATAGGGGACAGGTTCGAATGACAAATGGGGTGATGATTTTGCATCTGACTGACCTTGTTGGCTCATCCACATGCGTTGTACCTTATCCAGCACAGCATGAAGCATGATGACTAAATATTAGCGTAACCTACTATTGGCTACCTTTTTGTTATTAATAAGAATCCAATCTTGGTGCTTATGGTGATGATTGGAACTCAAGCTACTCTGTGATTGGCTAAAGTAATTCCGCTCTGGCCAATCTAATGCAAACAGGGTCGAATCACTTCCCTCAGTTTTTTCCCTCCATAATTTTCAAGTGTCGAGTATCTTATGTGAGTAATAGTTTTACTGGATTTCGCTTTTGTCCGTCATGGGAACGTGGGAACGTTTTTTAATGGCAAATGAAAATTCACACCGAGACAGAAAATGATGAGAGCCTGATGAGAACATTACCTATAATTAGAATAATACTCTCATGCCATTTCTAACAACGTGGCGTGTCTGACATTACCGTGAGTGCAAACAGTTCTTGGCATGGGTGGCCCCAGTGGGAATCAAACCGTTAATGCCACTCTCATCTTATCAATTGACCACTACAAGCTTGTGATCGATTGAGCCAATCCCAGCGCAGTGCTCATGCAGCCCTCCGCTGTGATTGGCTAGTGCATCCAGGAAGCGATTGACGCTTTTAACCCCGCCCGCCCGCCACGGCACCAGCACTGGGCCCTGGCCGCTGACGGTGTGCGATGGAGGTGCTGTCACATGTGTGCTCTTGATTGATTGGACGTGCTTGGTGCTAATCATGTGACCTTGCATGGCATGTGTTGTGACGAGGTGAGCGTTTATGCCGCCCGCTAATTGCTGTTTTTTGCTCATCCTCATAGTGATGATGGCCAAGGAGAAGCCTCCCATCACGGTGGTCGGAGACGTCGGGGGACGCATCGCCATCATCGTGGTGAGAATCACTCCACTACTCCACTACAACTACTCACTCAGAGTTTGTTCATTCATTCATACAGATGAATTGTAAATGATAATGGATTGCAAAAGATGGATTCCAAAGCGCTTTACAATATTGCCTCACATTCACCCATTCATACACCGACGGCGGTGCCAACCATGCACGGTAACAACCAACACGTCAGGAGCAGTTAGGGTTAGGTGGCGTCTTGCCCGGGGATCGAACCAGCAACCTTCCACTTGCCAGAGAACCGCTCTTACCTCCTGAGCTACTGCAGGGGTCAGAATCCCTGAATCGCAGCGTCTTTTAAAACGCACATTTAGCAAGAGTCGTCTTGCAAAAAGCCCTGTTAGCTTAGTCTGCCGGCGAAACACATGCAAAAAGGGGCGTTTCAAACTCAAATATGTAAATTTGTGGGTTTGGGTGTGGCCATCACTTGTTAACACCCCCCCCCCCCCCCACCCCCCCTCCGACAGGATGACATCATAGACGACGTGGAGGACTTTGTGGCGGCGGCGGAGATCCTGAAGGAGCGCGGCGCGTACAAGATCTACATCATGGCCACGCACGGGCTGCTGTCTGGCGACGCCCCGCGCCTCATCGAGGAGTCCGCCATCGACGAGGTGAGCGACGCCCCCGGGGGTCCGTAGAGGCTCTCGGCCTTATTGATAAATAAAGCGTTATCGCCCTCGACCCTCTTGGTGAGGTGATGGGGAACAACTGGACCTCGACTGTCGAGGTCGACGTAGAAGAAGACATCATAGTAATGACTTCCCTTGATTTGTTTTTTTTGTTAATTGGGAGGTTTTTGACATCGCAAGCACAAACTGCTTGGAATGGCTAATCACGCTCACACTTCGCGGTATAATGTCTCCTTTTAAATAAAATGGGAGGGAAAATAAAATAAGACTCCACCCATTCAATCGTCTTGAAGGAAATCGCTAGACCGAAATTGTCGTCGGAACAGAATCCACAGAAAGCGATAACGCAACGCGAGAAGTGGATTACGGATGTGTGCGTGCGTCCGTCCGGCGGGAACTTTGTCCAACAAACAAACGAACGAACGAAACGATCTGAACTTCTGTCCCCCCAGGTGGTGGTGACCAACACGGTGCCCCACGAGGTGCAGAAGCTCCAGTGTCCCAAGATCAAGACTGTGGATGTGAGCATGATACTGGCGGAGGCCATCCGCCGCATCAACAACGGGGAGTCCATGGCCTACCTGTTCCGCAACATCACCGTGGACGACTAGCAAGAGACCAGAGGTAGATGGAGAGGAGACGGGAGGGGGGAGTGAGGGGGAGAGAGAACAGGAGATGGAGCGAGACAGTGGGATGAAATGAGGGCAGAGAGAGAGAGTGTGAGAGAGAGAGAGATGAGCCGAGGGGGAGAGGAGAGGGAGGGGGGAGAGAGGGGGAGAGAAAACGGGAGATGGAGAGAGACAGTGGGATGAAATGAGGGCAGAGGGAGGGAGAGAGACAGATGTTGGACACGGGGGGTATGGGAGAGGAGGAGAGGGAGAAAGGGGGGTTGGACAGTGGGATAAAATGATAGGGAGACAGAAAGAAAGCGGGGCGGGACAGACAGACAGACAGGCTGACTGTCTGTCTGTCCCACAGAAGGAGACAGATTAAATCGGACAAAGAGAGAGGGAGAGAAAAGTTGTCATGGTCAATGTACCCTAGTGTCATATCGTGTGTTCGCTTCACCTCAGGATTAAACTCGGCTCTTTGCGCAAACATTACCCACGATGCACTTCCCGCCAAACGGTCAAAATGTTCCAAACCAGCAACTGAATGGCTCGTTAAGGTCAGTCTGTTTTGTGATTGGCCGCCAAAAGCAAAAAAAAATGGGTAAAAGACCGAGAAAAACCACCAGCCCTGACTTGTGGAACGCTCTGTTTTAAATGTCTTAAGTTAATTAATTAATTAACTTGTGTTTTTTGGGGTTTTCATCGACTCACGATACACGCATATTTAATCACTAAAGGAAAAAAAAACCTGATCGTCGAAGATTAATATGCGGTTTAATATGCAGCCTTGCTGTTGAGTAATTGCCACTCAGCAGCCAAGGAAATAAAGATGATATGTTTTGAGCACTTTTTGGCTGTTGCTCCTTGTGTGCCAGATATACATCAAATATCTAGATGTATATACTGTATATGTATATCTAGATATGTACTGTTTGGCCCTTGTGGTCTAGCACTGTGACTTTGCTGAGAGATCTCGCTAGATCAGGACTCTTAACAGTCCCTCCTCCTCCTCTTGTATCCACTGGAACCAAACCCTCATGTGTGTTGATGCACCTGAATTATTATTATTTTTTTTGCACCACTTGGTACTTGTGATTTTGTGAGGGGGGGACAATGTTCTTCATGTGTGGCGTTTACAATAAAAACACAACTTGATGTTGACACCACTCCCGCATGACTCTGCCGTCCTGCGGTGGTGGTGGTCTCGTTCTCTGCTGGGCTGTTGGATTTGTTGTTTGCCTTGGATGTTAACACTGTGTGGTCGTCCACAGCCACAATAGGGGCATTCATGCCGAGTTCAAGAACAACCTCAACAGGTGAATGTATAAGGCTTGTGCATGGTGCTGCTTTATTGGGCGCACAAAGTCGTTAGATGATGATGATGTGAGCAATACGAAGTCCCAGAGGTTGATGCATAAAAGCAAAACGTGTCCAATGGGCTCCTCGGTCTTAAAAGGCCGAGACAGTTTCAAAATTGTCATGTGACTAAAATTGTCATTCTGACATCACAAGTGGGAGTGTCCACCCAGATGTCTGACAAGATGACTAGATCTGTTTGCCATTTGGTACAGTCCACTGGGTAGGCTGGTAGTCGCGTGACAATTTTGAGACGGCTTGTGATGGCTAATCACACTCATGCGGTGGTGTGATGGTATCGTGGGGCCCCCGTTTTAAGTATACTGCAAATAGCAACTATAAGTACATGCATCACATAACACTGGGAATGAGTTTACAGTTAACTGACTAGAATGATACAATTGCTAAAATGTGTGATTAAGACAGGTTGCATTTTATATTTGTAAATAAATGGGGAAACCATGGTCTTGATAGAAAACGCTGACATACCCACTCTGCTCCATAGAAGGTGTTTTACCTGATTGGACTGGGAAAGCTTGATGTCGAAGGGAAGGCGGTTCCACAACCGGAATCTAGTCCTGAAGAATGGACTGTGTTTTTGCATAACTTTTTATTTGATTTATGGCTCAGTCCCAAGACAGAGCTGACATGACATGTCATCAAAAGAACTGCATCTATCCGAGCATACAAAACACAAACTTTATACTACTGGCGTGTGTGTGTGTGTGGTTCGTGGCTGGTTTAGGCAGCCTCACCTGAGCCTCGCCCGGGGTGAGGCTGCACACCTGTGGTGCGTTAGCTAATCAATGTCCACAGGTCAAACCGACCATCGACACACACACACACACACACACACTCACTCAAGAGGCGCTAGCTCTGTACCACCTGCTCTGTCCACAAATGACTGCACCTTTACAATAAACCCGTTTACTACCATCTACCTGCGTCTTTGTGTCGGACCTCGGGGAAAAATCATGAAAAATCATCTCGATCATAACTCAATACAACAGATTCCTCTGAAAACAAAAAAAGATGATGTTGTGAATGCATATAACTGCAATGTGTAAGTGAGTGGCGTATTATAGCCACGACACTAAACTCGACTCCTCCACCGCCGTTTGAAGTCCCGTTCAGCATAAAGTCATGGGAGTAACCAGCCATCCACTTGGACACAGAGCCCAAGACCCTGTACTTGTTCCAAACATCTCAGAGGTTCAAGTTCGCCTGAGGAGCTTCGACCAAGTCCAGGGGCAGAGACACACTCACGGGGTCAAACGCCACGCTGCACGGAAATACACAAGACATCGACGTCAAAGTCTGTCCCTTCTACCGGACATGCAGCAATGCGCTCTTGTAAGAATTGGCCAAATATCAAGAGACATAATCATTGTACTTACTCCCTGATTGATGATTCTGACATGTTTAAATTATTGTTAGCAGCAGTACAGTGTAGTCATGGTGTTCGATTCAATTCATAACCGAAAGGTACTGGGTTGGATTCCCAATGTCCCCACACACAGCCTACCTGTAGGCATCCTAGAGAAAGGTGCCTCTCACCACTACCTACCGTGAAGTATCTGATGTCATTGCAGTAAGTCCCTTTGGATAAAAACGTCCTCCAAACAACAGCATCGTTGCTAAATAAGCAAATGGTAAATGGTGCGTTCAGGAGGAAAGGTTCTATTGTTCAGTACCTTGTCGCTTGCAGCGCGAGGTGTCTGCCGTGTGTTTGGGGCTGCGGTGGCAGCTGTGAGTTAACCTCTGCAGAAAGAGGAAGCGTCTCCTGATAAGCGCTGGTCACTTCCCTCTCGGAGGTGAGTGCAACAATGCACCTTGTTGCTAAACGCGACCCCAGAGAGGAACCGTTACTGACTGCCTGTCTGTCTGTCTGTCTGTCTGTCTGTCTTTCTGTCTTGTCTGCTTCCAACTCGGGCTGGGTAATGTGTCAATGTTATGTCGATATCACGATATGAGACTAGGTATTGTCCTAGATCTTTGATATTGTAAATTTGTCTACAGCTAAACCTATGCATGGTGCCTTATGAATGGCTTCATCCAGCTGAGCACATCCTGGCTTCATATTTCCCTTTTCTTTGTAGCTGATGATGCTGATATAGCTATTTCCTTCATTTTAGCACAAAACCCTTTTATTTTTTTTGTTGTGCAGTGAATTAATGTTAGGATTCTGGTGGATCGATCATACTAGGCTCTCAAGTTGTTTATTTTCTGTGTCCTCAGTTCGGATTTGAGTGGGTATGTTTGGTGAAAACAGATGAGACATACTGGTTTTGAAGAGCCCGTGGGAAGAATGAACATGGACACGTCTGTCCAATCTTCATTAAAGGCTCTGTTCTCTCTGTCTATCTTTCTCTTTTTAAAGCGCACTATACTCCGACTGTTTCTCTCGTCTCGTTTCTCTGTGTGTGTGTTTGTTTCTGAATACACAGTTTAACTGTATTATAGGACTGTTGTTAATGTAAATGCCCGACGGGTCGGATTAAACAACGCAACGGGCCGTAGCTTGCCCACCCCTGAAAGGCTGCATTACAGTAATGTGATCTCATTTTCTTAGCAGACTGTTTTAACTGTTCTATTATTTGCCTTTACACGTTTGGTTATTATATCCACATTACTGATAATTGTTTATCGTAACTTTCTTTGTGAAATCACCACTAGTCATCCCTACAATATTGATGCGATATCTAGATATTTGGTCAAAAATATCAATATTTGATTTTGTCCGTATCGCCCACGCCGTGCCCTAATTGCTGCTATACTTTAAACTGTTTTATGTTTGTGCCCACATTTGACACATTTTACATATTGTAGGCTACACCTATATTTTTATTTTGTCTATAATTTCACCTGACACTTTTTTTTGCACATTTTCCACTAAGGTCATTAATAAAATAAAATAAAATACTCTATACTTTTCATTTGTCCAGTATTTCATTCACACAGGCATAAACAAAAACAGGCTTTACCATGGTTATTTTATATAGACTGTTAATTTATGTAATTTATATCATGATGTATTTTGTTATCGAGAAATTACCTCTTTGGCCATATGGTCCAGCCCTTCCATCTGCCTGTCTGTCCATCCATCTGTCTCTGTCAGTTTCTGTCTGCTTTTATCCATCCTTACCTGTCTATTCATATCTTGTCTGTCCATCCATCTCTTACTTGTCTGTCTGTCTTTCTGTCTCTGCCATCAGTCCTCACCTGTCACTCAGTCTGCCTGTCTGTATTACTATTATGTCTCTCCATCCATCTGTCTCTCTTTGTTTGTCTGTCTGTCTGCTTCCAGCTGTCCTTGCCTGCCTGTGTGTCAGTGTGCCTGCCTGCCTGTCTGTCTGTTTTTATTCTGTCGGTTTAAGCCTCCGTCTGTGTATTTAATATCCAAACTTCCTTCATGTAACGGTTGCCACCATGTGAGTGGTTTTTGAGCGATCACATTGAGCGTTCATGATGTTTATTCAGAGATAGTTACACTCAAACTAATTCACTGTCACTTTTTTTGACACACACACACACACACACGCAAGGTCAAGGTCTAACCCTAACCGTTTGCTGATGGTGGTTCTCTGTTTTCCTGTGGTGGGCGAGATAGTCGTCATCACACACACACATGTACACACGCACATAACAATATACATACACATTAACACACACCGCGCCCAGAGCAGTAAGGGGTTAGACGTCCTTCTCCAAATCACTGGACTTCCATCTGTCCAGCTGTGTGCCTGTCTGTCTGTCTGTGTCTGCCTGTCTGCCTCTTAATCCAAGGTCTGTGAATTTAATGTTAAAACTACCTTCTACGACTGAAATCTCAGATTTCTAATTTTCTCAAGTTGCTTCTTCAATGCAACTATTCGTCATGGCAGATTATGTGTTTGGCCATTAGGGGGTGGTAAAACAGAACAGAGAAATTGACAAGTAAATGTATACACACAAACTTATTTTACAGTAAAATTATTTTAAAAAGATAATGATCCTGTATTTTCTAATAAAACTGAGTAATATGTCTGTCTATTCACATCTGGCCTTTATAAAAGTCAATATTCCTCCTGGGTTACAATATTTATTTCATTCCAACCAGCACCTAAATCGTTTAATTGATTACCATAACTACTAAAATTATGCTTATTTCTGGGAATAGGTCGACATTAGTGTGGGCTGGACAGGTCACAAATGTTGAATGAGATTTAGCCTGAACAATTCAAAATGCACGTATCCTAATTGTGTATTATTGTTAAAAGTTAAATGCTGATTTCTTATTGAAATGATTGCAGTCAGGACAACCAATAAGATAAGATTGTACACTTTATTAATCCCGGACAGGACATTTGGAATGGCAGAGGGTCACCTTTTATTGTATAATAACTTTGTGTAATTGTTGTAGAATATGTGATATATAGTAATTAAGTAGACTTAAACAAGAATCACTTGGTTCTCAAAGCGGTGATAGAACGGCATGAAGTCTGACAGGAGCGTTAAAGATATGAACATAAATAAAGAACCTATTTACCTGCAGGAGTACTGTATAAAGAATAACACAATTTATCACACATTACACGGTTCAGAATTTGATTGCTGTGTCATCATTGTGTCTTTTATATGGCACTTGTTTTTGTCATGCTTATCAAAATAAAAGACAGAATAAAGAAAGAAACATACACACTAATGCTTTTCAAAGTAAAAGACAGATTCAATAAAAATGAAGAAGTAAAAAACCATACACAACATATACAAAACCTTTGCGTGATTTAAAAACAACAGATTTAACCACTCTTCACAGAATACACCACGGCCCACGCAGGAATCAGTACCTTCAGTTCCTCAACTGAACAAACACACACACACACACACACACACACACACACAGACACCTGGGTGCAGTCCTTTAGTCTTGAGTAGCATAACCGCTACTTCCTCAGCCTCTGTTCTTCCTCCCTCCCTCCTCCTCCTCCTCCTCCTGCTCCTCCTCCTCCACCAGGCAGCTCTTCAGCCGCTACCTTCTACAGAGGGAAGCTACGATGTTGTGGTGTGTTATGGGTTTGGGTTTGGGATGGGGGGTCAGCTAGCCTCAAAACTTTGATCGGTGTCAGTCGCAGAAGCCCTTCTCTGCAAACCCGGAGTTCTCAGAGCCATTTTTTTGGGTTCTTATCCTATTTCTTCTACTTTTGTCTTTGTTTTATTTCTTTGCCTCTCTTACTTTCTCTCTCCCTCTCTCGTGATCCAGAAGTCCAGAATGTCCATGTCCAGAAAATGAAAGTTTATGTTCCTCCTTTATGAGCAAGGTCAACCATCTAGCTCCGCAGTGCACACCACCATCACCACCACGAACACAAACCCAGCAGAACTGAAACCAACCAAACACAGGACACTTTCAACGTTTTTTTCTGGACCTGGAAATGTGGTAAACCTCTGGAACCACCTGTCTCTCACCACCTCTCGCCGGTTTCCTTAGGACACGGTGCAGCTGTTGGTCTTGCTCATGGGTGGGCGGTCGCCGGCCCCCTTGGGGAAGGTCTCGCGGCGGCCGCGGCGGTGCTGCGCCTGCTGCAGTAGCTCCCAGAACACCTCCGCCACATTGGCGTTGTCCTTGGCCGACGCCTCCAGCACGCTGTGGTTCCAGTTGAGCTCCACCGTGGTGGCGGAGGCGTCCTCGCTGGACACGCAGCACTCGCGGCGCCACACCGGTCCATCTTGTTGCCCACTACCACCATGGGCGTGAACTTGTCCTCTTTCACAGCCAGGATCTCGGCCTGCAGCCGCTTCACCGCCTGCAGGGACTCAGGGTCGTCCACGGCGTAGACCAGGGCGAAGGCGTCGCTCTGCTGGATGGAGAGGCGGCGCATGGCGGGGAAGGAGTAGCTGCCGCTTGTGTCCAGGGATCTCCACGGTGACGGTGGCCCCGCCCACCCGATACTGCCGGCGGTGCAGCTCCTCCACGGTGCGGCGGTGCTTGGGTTCGAAGGTGTCCCGCAGGAAGCGATGGATGAGTGCCGTCTTGCCCACGCCGGCCGCGCCCAGGAACACCAGTCGGATCTCCGTCTTCTCCTCCTTCTCCTTAGCCTCTGCGGACATCTTCTGCTCTCGTTGAGCTCTTCCTCTGACCTGTCTTCTCTAGAATGTCGAGATGAGAGCGTCTCACCTCCTCAAGGCCAGGAGAGCGAGAAAGCTGCTGTGGATGATCTCTCTCTCTCTCTCTCTCTCTCTCTCTCTCTCTCTCTCTCTCTCTCTCTCTCTCTGTGGTGGGGAGGAGACTGGTCCAGCGATGATAGAGGGAGAGAGCTGAGAGTGTAATACCATAATATGATACCCACGCTGTACTACCGATGCGTTCAGCAGTTCAGGTGCGCCTGAGAGTGTTGTATGTGTGGGGGCTGTGTGTACTCCCATTTATGAAGCTTTTTACCGCCCCCCTCTCGGCTCTCAGCCAATCGGTGAGGGGAATTACCTCCGGGTGATTTCACGACAGACGCTCGGCATGGGCTTGTGTAAAGTGCAACATATATTGACAGAGGGTAGATGGGTGGGAGGATGACGTATGTGGATAAATTATATGATTTCTGCTTTTTGATCTATTGTATAATATGATCCACATGCAGCACTAGCACTGGAATATAGAATCTCAATCTTTTAAGTGAATTGCGTAATTGTACTTTAAATGGAACAATTGAGCAAGACGCTAAAGCCCAGTCTACTGCATAAAGTCCAAAGCATCTGTGTGTGACGATAGATTTCATAGTTTCCCCTGTTCAACGCACTAACCTTTTCTACAAGTATTGCACCCGCCATGATGTTGCCTACACCGAAGTGGAGGTCAGAGGTCATCTGAGACGTCTAGTAACAAGCCCTTGTCTGATGTATCCTGACTCTCCGGGCATTTCTGTCCATGTGGGGCCACCAATTGCCCTTTTTGTGTTTGTGGGTGTGGATGGGTGTGTGTGTCAGTGTGTGTGTGTTTTGTGAATGCATATATTTAAAAACGTGACAGGTATACACCAAACACTTTGGAATAGTTATTTGCCACAGTATCACGTTGCAGTGGGCAGTTGCTGTATTTGCAGCGTACCTGCATAATTGAGGCACTGTTCACGATGCACAATGTCTACCCTCTTTTCTGTGTGTGTGTGTGTGTGTGAGAGACGTGTGTTATTTAGCCTCAGACTGAATAACTGGAGATTGCACTTGCACACAATGTGTAATTATTATAATTCAGCGCTCACACAGCCCAACTCTTGATTGTCACTTGTTGCTATGATACGGCTGAATCGTCTCATCTCTCATTAGCCCCGCCATCCCATAATCAGGCGATACTTTCCCTCTTTTGTGTACATCAAGTCTTGGCAGTGTTAGGGTGTGGATTCTCTTTTGTCCTTATTTTGTTTCCATTTTGTGGTGTCATCGTATAATTTATTATTACTCTGCTTTTATTCTTTTTATTCCGATTTCCAAGAGAGAGACCGCCTCACAGTTGCCAAGGTATCCACACCGAACATACAGTATAGCCTCATGAGACGGTCCTGATTTCGCTAGAAGTTCACAATTTCTCCCTTTTCACAGTTTCTCTGCAGATCAGTCTGTCTGTCAGTCTGTGATCCTGTTGAAAGCCTTTTTTCAAAAATGTAAGAAAATCCTGTGAGCATGTTAGTGGGCCAAGATGCAACCACGTGTTGTTGGGAGTTCAGGAGTTCCTCAAAGTTTTTTTTCCACCGCCCGACTATATCCTCAGTCTGGGTCAGCAGCTCCAGAGACTTCAAGAAGGCCAGATACTCTGAACTGCTGCTCGGTGCATAAGCACACACAACAGTAAGAGCCTTCCCCCCAGCGACTTACAATCACACGGAGGTGACCCTCTCGTTTTACGGGGCACCTCCAACACAGCGGCACTCAGCCAGGGATTTGTGAGTATCCCCACACCTGCCCGGCGCCTCACACCCTGGGCAACTTCGGAAAAGGAGAGAGTCCAGCCCCTGTCCAGGAGGGGCTGGAGTGGGGGTCCATGGTTCCTGTTCAGGCTGCCATTGAGGTGGAATAGGTTCAGTGATACTGAATCGATAGCACAAGTGTATCTCTAACAATTGACTTCTGTCCTTTCTAATTGCTGGCGTACTGACTTTGAGGAAGCACAAAATGCAGAGTTCAGCGGACACACCCCTATGAGTCATGTTTTCTTGTGTCGTAGACCTCATTGACCAACATTGTTATTTTGTGTTGGTAGACACTGTTGCATATAACTTTATGGTAATGTGATGTGCTCATAGCATATGAAGCCATTCGTCCCTGGGTTAGGGTTAACCTTTTGGTTAACAGCCGAACACACTAACCAATTGCCAATTGCACCACAGAATGAGACTTGCGAGACTGCTGTGTTTTCAATGGAACTTCTGTAAAATGTGAGAAGAATGCAAACAATTGGAGAATGCGGGCATCGATCCCGCTACCTCTCGCATGCTAAGCGAGCGCTCTACCATTTGAGCTAATTCCCCTCTCCCTCACGCTGAGAAGGTGGATCTTGTCAGAAACCCATCTTATAATTCGGAACGCCAGAAATATTGCAGGGTTCCCGTTGCTCATCACTTCAAATAATGAATGGCCAGTGATTTCACCCATGTCAATTGAAGCCTGAGTAGCTCAGTCGGTAGAGCATCAGACTTTTACTCTGAGAGTCCAGAGTTCAAGTCCCTGTTCAGGCTGCCATTGAAGTGGAATAGGTTCAGTTAAACTGAATCTATAGCACAAATGTATATCTAACAATTGACTTCTATCCTTTGTATTTGCTGGCGTTACTGAATTTGATGAAGCACAAAATGCCAAGTTGAGCAGACACACCGATACGAGTCATGTTTTCTTGTGTCTGTGTCGTAGACCTCATTGACCTGAAACAAATCCAGCAATTGACTTCCATCCTTTCTAATTGCTGGCGGGCAGCGGACACAGCACTCTGAGTGATGTTATCTTGTGTCAGTAGACCTCATTGTCCAACACTGTTATTTTGCGTTGGAAGACGCAATAACTTTATGGTAATGTGATGTGCTCACAGCATATGAATTAAAAGCCATGCAGCCCTAGGTACGCTCAAACCACCAACCTTTCGGTTAACAGCCAAACACACTAACCAATTGCGCCAGCCACTTCTGCTCTTTGGATGGGGTGTATAGATTCTTTGACTACACCAAAGCTGTCCCACCAATTCCATCAGAAGAGTTAGAGCTAGAAAGCCCAACGTGGGGCTCGAACCCACGACCCTGAGATTAAGAGTCTCATGCTCTACCGACTGAGCTAGCCGGGCAGGCAGCCCTTCCTGCCATCATCTCGAATCAACTAAATGACACTCACATTTGGACGTAATCTGAAGAGTTCCCATCCAAACTATGTCTTGCGAGACAGTGCAGTGTTTTCAAAGGAACTTGTCAGAAGAATCCAAACTATTGGAGAATGCGGGCATCGATCCCGCTACTTCTCGCATGCAAAGCGAGCGCTCTACCATTTGAGCTAATTCCCCTCTCCCACAGGATGAGAAGGTGGATCTTGTCAGAAGCCCAGTTTACAATTTGGAATGCCAGAAATATTGCAGGGTTCCTGTTGCTCATCACTTCAAATAATGAATGACCAGTGATTTCACACATTTTAATTGAAGCCTGAGTAGCTCAGTCGGTAGAGCATCAGACTTTTAATCTGAGGGTCCAGGGTTCAAGTCCCTGTTCAGGCTGCCACTCAGGTGGAATAGGTTCAGTTATACTGAATGTATAGCATGACTTTATCTCTAACAATTGACTTCCATCATTTGTAATTGCTGGCGTTATTGACTTTGATGAAGCACAAAATGCCAAGTTCAGCGGACAAACTCATGAATGATGTTTTCTTGTGTCGTAGACATCATTGTCACGAAGCAAAGCCAGCAAAGCCAGCGCTGAGGACACAGCACTCAGTGATGTTATCTTGTGCCAGTAGACCTCATTGTCCAACACTGTTATTTTGCGTTTGTAGACGCTTTGCACATAACTTCACGGTACTGTGATGTGCTCAAAGCATATGAATTAAAAGCCAAGCGTCCCTGGGTGGGCTCGAACCACCAACCTTTCGGTTAACAGCCGAACGCGCTAACCAATTGCGCCACAGAGACATCCGCTGCTGTTCTTTGTAGTGAATAGATTCTTTGATTACACCAAAGCTGTCGCACGAAATAGAGCTGTCGTACTGTGAACATTCCATCAGAAGAGCTAGAAAGAAAAGGCATTGACGCCCAACGTGGGGCTCGAACCCACGACCCTGAGATTAAGAGTCTCATGCTCTACCGACTGAGCTAGCCGGGCGGGTACCTTTTAAATCCATCTTCTCTAATCAACTAAATGACACTCACATTTGGACGTAATCTGCAGAGTTTCCATCCAAACACTGTCTTGCGAGACGCTGCAGTGTTTTCAATGGAACTTCTGTAAAATGTGAGAAGAATGCAAACAATTGGAGAATGCGGGCATCGATCCCGCTACCTCTCGCATGCTAAGCGAGCGCTCTACCATTTGAGCTAATTCCCCTCTCCCTCAGGCTGAGAAGGTGGATCTTGTCAGAAACCCATCTTATAATTCGGAACGCCAGAAATATTGCAGGGTTCCCGTTGCTCATCACTTCAAATAATGAATGGCCAGTGATTTCACCCATGTCAATTGAAGCCTGAGTAGCTCAGTCGGTAGAGCATCAGACTTTTACTCTGAGAGTCCAGAGTTCAAGTCCCTGTTCAGGCTGCCATTGAGGTGGAATAGGTTCAGTTAAACTGAATCTATAGCACAAATGTATATCTAACAATTGACTTCTATCCTTTGTAATTGCTGGCGTTACTGAATTTGATGAAGCACAAAATGCCAAGTTGAGCAGACACACCGATACGAGTCATGTTTTCTTGTGTCTGTGTCGTAGACCTCATTGACCTGAAACAAATCCAGCAATTGACTTCCATCCTTTCTAATTGCTGGCGGGCAGCGGACACAGCACTCTGAGTGATGTTATCTTGTGTCAGTAGACCTCATTGTCCAACACTGTTATTTTGCGTTGGAAGACGCAATAACTTTATGGTAATGTGATGTGCTCATAGCATATGAATTAAAAGCCGTGCAGCCCTAGGTACGCTCAAACCACCAACCTTTCGGTTAACAGCCAAACACACTAACCAATTGCGCCAGCCACTTCTGCTCTTTGGATGGGGTGTATAGATTCTTTGACTACACCAAAGCTGTCCCACCAATTCCATCAGAAGAGTTAGAGCTAGAAAGCCCAACGTGGGGCTCGAACCCACGACCCTGAGATTAAGAGTCTCATGCTCTACCGACTGAGCTAGCCGGGCAGGCAGCCCTTCCTGCCATCATCTCGAATCAACTAAATGACACTCACATTTGGACGTAATCTGAAGAGTTCCCATCCAAACTATGTCTTGCGAGACAGTGCAGTGTTTTCAAAGGAACTTGTCAGAAGAATCCAAACTATTGGAGAATGCGGGCATCGATCCCGCTACTTCTCGCATGCAAAGCGAGCGCTCTACCATTTGAGCTAATTCCCCTCTCCCACAGGATGAGAAGGTGGATCTTGTCAGAAGCCCAGTTTACAATTTGGAATGCCAGAAATATTGCAGGGTTCCTGTTGCTCATCACTTCAAATAATGAATGACCAGTGATTTCACACATTTTAATTGAAGCCTGAGTAGCTCAGTCGGTAGAGCATCAGACTTTTAATCTGAGGGTCCAGGGTTCAAGTCCCTGTTCAGGCTGCCACTCAGGTGGAATAGGTTCAGTTATACTGAATGTATAGCATGACTTTATCTCTAACAATTGACTTCCATCATTTGTAATTGCTGGCGTTATTGACTTTGATGAAGCACAAAATGCCAAGTTCAGCGGACAAACTCATGAATGATGTTTTCTTGTGTCGTAGACATCATTGTCACGAAGCAAAGCCAGCAAAGCCAGCGCTGAGGACACAGCACTCAGTGATGTTATCTTGTGCCAGTAGACCTCATTGTCCAACACTGTTATTTTGCGTTTGTAGACGCTTTGCACATAACTTCACGGTACTGTGATGTGCTCAAAGCATATGAATTAAAAGCCAAGCGTCCCTGGGTGGGCTCGAACCACCAACCTTTCGGTTAACAGCCGAACGCGCTAACCAATTGCGCCACAGAGACATCCGCTGCTGTTCTTTGTAGTGAATAGATTCTTTGATTACACCAAAGCTGTCGCACGAAATACAGCTGTCGTACTGTGAACATTCCATCAGAAGAGCTAGAAAGAAAAGGCATTGACGCCCAACGTGGGGCTCGAACCCACGACCCTGAGATTAAGAGTCTCATGCTCTACCGACTGAGCTAGCCGGGCGGGTACCTTTTAAATCCATCTTCTCTAATCAACTAAATGACACTCACATTTGGACGTAATCTGCAGAGTTTCCATCCAAACACTGTCTTGCGAGACGCTGCAGTGTTTTCAATGGAACTTCTGTAAAATGTGAGAAGAATGCAAACAATTGGAGAATGCGGGCATCGATCCCGCTACCTCTCGCATGCTAAGCGAGCGCTCTACCATTTGAGCTAATTCCCCTCTCCCTCACGCTGAGAAGGTGGATCTTGTCAGAAACCCATCTTATAATTCGGAACGCCAGAAATATTGCAGGGTTCCCGTTGCTCATCACTTCAAATAATGAATGGCCAGTGATTTCACCCATGTCAATTGAAGCCTGAGTAGCTCAGTCGGTAGAGCATCAGACTTTTACTCTGAGAGTCCAGAGTTCAAGTCCCTGTTCAGGCTGCCATTGAAGTGGAATAGGTTCAGTTAAACTGAATCTATAGCAGAAATGTATATCTAACAATTGACTTCTATCCTTTGTATTTGCTGGCGTTACTGAATTTGATGAAGCACAAAATGCCAAGTTGAGCAGACACACCGATACGAGTCATGTTTTCTTGTGTCTGTGTCGTAGACCTCATTGACCTGAAACAAATCCAGCAATTGACTTCCATCCTTTCTAATTGCTGGCGGGCAGCGGACACAGCACTCTGAGTGATGTTATCTTGTGTCAGTAGACCTCATTGTCCAACACTGTTATTTTGCGTTGGAAGACGCAATAACTTTATGGTAATGTGATGTGCTCATAGCATATGAATTAAAAGCCGTGCAGCCCTAGGTACGCTCAAACCACCAACCTTTCGGTTAACAGCCAAACACACTAACCAATTGCGCCAGCCACTTCTGCTCTTTGGATGGGGTGTATAGATTCTTTGACTACACCAAAGCTGTCCCACCAATTCCATCAGAAGAGTTAGAGCTAGAAAGCCCAACGTGGGGCTCGAACCCACGACCCTGAGATTAAGAGTCTCATGCTCTACCGACTGAGCTAGCCGGGCAGGCAGCCCTTCCTGCCATCATCTCGAATCAACTAAATGACACTCACATTTGGACGTAATCTGAAGAGTTCCCGTCCAAACTATGTCTTGCGAGACAGTGCAGTGTTTTCAAAGGAACTTGTCAGAAGAATCCAAACTATTGGAGAATGCGGGCATCGATCCCGCTACTTCTCGCATGCAAAGCGAGCGCTCTACCATTTGAGCTAATTCCCCTCTCCCACAGGATGAGAAGGTGGATCTTGTCAGAAGCCCAGTTTACAATTTGGAATGCCAGAAATATTGCAGGGTTCCTGTTGCTCATCACTTCAAATAATGAATGACCAGTGATTTCACACATTTTAATTGAAGCCTGAGTAGCTCAGTCGGTAGAGCATCAGACTTTTAATCTGAGGGTCCAGGGTTCAAGTCCCTGTTCAGGCTGCCACTCAGGTGGAATAGGTTCAGTTATACTGAATGTATAGCATGACTTTATCTCTAACAATTGACTTCCATCATTTGTAATTGCTGGCGTTATTGACTTTGATGAAGCACAAAATGCCAAGTTCAGCGGACAAACTCATGAATGATGTTTTCTTGTGTCGTAGACATCATTGTCACGAAGCAAAGCCAGCAAAGCCAGCGCTGAGGACACAGCACTCAGTGATGTTATCTTGTGCCAGTAGACCTCATTGTCCAACACTGTTATTTTGCGTTTGTAGACGCTTTGCACGTAACTTCACGGTACTGTGATGTGCTCAAAGCATATGAATTAAAAGCCAAGCGTCCCTGGGTGGGCTCGAACCACCAACCTTTCGGTTAACAGCCGAACGCGCTAACCAATTGCGCCACAGAGACATCCGCTGCTGTTCTTTGTAGTGAATAGATTCTTTGATTACACCAAAGCTGTCGCACGAAATAAAGCTGTCGTACTGTGAACATTCCATCAGAAGAGCTAGAAAGAAAGGCATTGACGCCCAACGTGGGGCTCGAACCCACGACCCTGAGATTAAGAGTCTCATGCTCTACCGACTGAGCTAGCCGGGCGGGTACCTTTTAAATCCATCTTCTCTAATCAACTAAATGACACTCACATTTGGACGTAATCTGCAGAGTTTCCATCCAAACACTGTCTTGCGAGACGCTGCAGTGTTTTCAATGGAACTTCTGTAAAATGTGAGAAGAATGCAAACAATTGGAGAATGCGGGCATCGATCCCGCTACCTCTCGCATGCTAAGCGAGCGCTCTACCATTTGAGCTAATTCCCCTCTCCCTCAGGCTGAGAAGGTGGATCTTGTCAGAAACCCATCTTATAATTCGGAACGCCAGAAATATTGCAGGGTTCCCGTTGCTCATCACTTCAAATAATGAATGACCAGTGATTTCACCCATGTCAATTGAAGCCTGAGTAGCTCAGTCGGTAGAGCATCAGACTTTTACTCTGAGAGTCCAGAGTTCAAGTCCCTGTTCAGGCTGCCATTGAGGTGGAATAGGTTCATTTAAACTGAATCTATAGCACAAATGTATATCTAACAATTGACTTCTATCCTTTGTAATTGCGGGCGTTACTGAGTTTGATGAAGCACAAAATGCCAAGTTGAGCAGACACACCGATACGAGTCATGTTTTCTTGTGTCTGTGTCGTAGACCTCATTGACATGAAACAAATCCAGCAATTGACTTCCATCCTTTCTAATTGCTGGCGGGCAGCGGACACAGCACTCTGAGTGATGTTATCTTGTGTCAGTAGACCTCATTGTCCAACACTGTTATTTTGCGTTGGAAGACGCAATAACTTTATGGTAATGTGCTCATAGCATATGAATTAAAAGCCATGCAGCCCTAGGTACGCTCAAACCACCAACCTTTCGGTTAACAGCCAAACACACTAAGCAATTGCGCCAGCCACTTCTGCTCTTTGGTGGGGTGTATAGATTCTTTGACTACACCAAAGCTGTCCCACCAATTCCATCAGAAGAGTTAGAGCTAGAAAGCCCAACGTGGGGCTCGAACCCACGACCCTGAGATTAAGAGTCTCATGCTCTACCGACTGAGCTAGCCGGGCAGGCAGCCCTTCCTTCCATCATCTCGAATCAACTAAATGACACTCACATTTGGACGTAATCTGAAGAGTTCCCATCCAAACTATGTCTTGCGAGACAGTGCAGTGTTTTCAAAGGAACTTGTCAGAAAAATCGAATCTATTGGAGAATGCGGGCATCGATCCCGCTACTTCTCGCATGCAAAGCGAGCGCTCTACCATTTGAGCTAATTCCCCTCTCCCGCAGGATGAGAAGGTGGATCTTGTCAGAAGCCCAGTTTACAATTTGGAATGCCAGAAATATTGCAGGGTTCCTGTTGCTCATCACTTCAAATAATGAATGACCAGTGATTTCACACATTTCAATTGAAGCCTGAGTAGCTCAGTCGGTAGAGCATCAGACTTTTAATCTGAGGGTCCAGGGTTCAAGTCCCTGTTCAGGCTGCCACTCAGGTGGAATAGGTTCAGTGATACTGAATCTATAGCATAACTTTATCTCTAACAATTGACTTCTATCGTTTGTTATTGCTGGCGTTATAGACTTTGATGAAGCACAAAATGCCAAGTTCAGCGGACAAACTCATGAGTGATGTTATCTTGTGTCACGAGACCTCATTGTCACGAAGCAAAGCCAGCGCTGAGGACACAGCACTCAGTGATGTTATCTTGTGTCAGTAGACCTCATTGTCCAACACTGTTATTTTGCATTTGTAGACGCTTTGGACATAACTTCGTGGTACTGTGATGTGCTCAAAGCATATGAATTAAAAGCCAAGCGTCCCTGGGTGGGCTCGAACCACCAACCTTTCGGTTAACAGCCGAACGCGCTAACCAATTGCGCCACAGAGACATCCGCTGCTGCTCTTTGTAGTGAATAGATTCTTTGATTACACCAAAGCTGTCGCACGAAATAAAGCTGTCGTACTGTGAACATTCCATCAGAAGAGAAAAGGCATTGACGCCCAACGTGGGGCTCGAACCCACGACCCTGAGATTAAGAGTCTCATGCTCTACCGACTGAGCTAGCCGGGCGGGTACCTTTTAAATCCATCTTCTCTAATCAACTAAATGACACTCACATTTGGACGTAATCTGCAGAGTTTCCATCCAAACACTGTCTTGCGAGACGCTGCAGTGTTTTCAATGGAACTTCTGTAAAATGTGAGAAGAATGCAAACAATTGGAGAATGCGGGCATCGATCCCGCTACCTCTCGCATGCTAAGCGAGCGCTCTACCATTTGAGCTAATTCCCCTCTCCCTCAGGCTGAGAAGGTGGATCTTGTCAGAAACCCATCTTATAATTCGGAACACCAGAAATATTGCAGGGTTCCCGTAGCTCATCACTTCAAATAATGAATGACCAGTGATTTCACCCATGTCAATTGAAGCCTGAGTAGCTCAGTCGGTAGAGCATCAGACTTTTACTCTGAGAGTCCAGAGTTCAAGTCCCTGTTCAGGCTGCCATTGAGGTGGAATAGGTTCATTTAAACTGAATCTATAGCACAAATGTATATCTAACAATTGACTTCTATCCTTTGTAATTGCGGGCGTTACTGAGTTTGATGAAGCACAAAATGCCAAGTTGAGCAGACACACCGATACGAGTCATGTTTTCTTGTGTCTGTGTCGTAGACCTCATTGACCTCATTGTCATGAAACAAATCCAGCAATTGACTTCCATCCTTTCTAATTGCTGGCGGGCAGCGGACACAGCACTCTGAGTGATGTTATCTTGTGTCAGTAGACCTCATTGTCCAACACTGTTATTTTGCGTTGGAAGACGCAATAACTTTATGGTAATGTGCTCATAGCATATGAATTAAAAGCCATGCAGCCCTAGGTACGCTCAAACCACCAACCTTTCGGTTAACAGCCAAACACACTAACCAATTGCGCCAGCCACTTCTGCTCTTTGGTGGGGTGTATAGATTCTTTGACTACACCAAAGCTGTCCCACCAATTCCATCAGAAGAGTTAGAGCTAGAAAGCCCAACGTGGGGCTCGAACCCACGACCCTGAGATTAAGAGTCTCATGCTCTACCGACTGAGCTAGCCGGGCAGGCAGCCCTTCCTTCCATCATCTCGAATCAACTAAATGACACTCACATTTGGACGTAATCTGAAGAGTTCCCATCCAAACTATGTCTTGCGAGACAGTGCAGTGTTTTCAAAGGAACTTGTCAGAAAAATCGAATCTATTGGAGAATGCGGGCATCGATCCCGCTACTTCTCGCATGCAAAGCGAGCGCTCTACCATTTGAGCTAATTCCCCTCTCCCGCAGGATGAGAAGGTGGATCTTGTCAGAAGCCCAGTTTACAATTTGGAATGCCAGAAATATTGCAGGGTTCCTGTTGCTCATCACTTCAAATAATGAATGACCAGTGATTTCACACATTTCAATTGAAGCCTGAGTAGCTCAGTCGGTAGAGCATCAGACTTTTAATCTGAGGGTCCAGGGTTCAAGTCCCTGTTCAGGCTGCCACTCAGGTGGAATAGGTTCAGTGATACTGAATCTATAGCATAACTTTATCTCTAACAATTGACTTCTATCGTTTGTTATTGCTGGCGTTATAGACTTTGATGAAGCACAAAATGCCAAGTTCAGCGGACAAACTCATGAGTGATGTTATCTTGTGTCACGAGACCTCATTGTCACGAAGCAAAGCCAGCGCTGAGGACACAGCACTCAGTGATGTTATCTTGTGTCAGTAGACCTCATTGTCCAACACTGTTATTTTGCATTTGTAGACGCTTTGGACATAACTTCGTGGTACTGTGATGTGCTCAAAGCATATGAATTAAAAGCCAAGCGTCCCTGGGTGGGCTCGAACCACCAACCTTTCGGTTAACAGCCGAACGCGCTAACCAATTGCGCCACAGAGACATCCGCTGCTGCTCTTTGTAGTGAATAGATTCTTTGATTACACCAAAGCTGTCGCACGAAATAAAGCTGTCGTACTGTGAACATTCCATCAGAAGAGAAAAGGCATTGACGCCCAACGTGGGGCTCGAACCCACGACCCTGAGATTAAGAGTCTCATGCTCTACCGACTGAGCTAGCCGGGCGGGTACCTTTTAAATCCATCTTCTCTAATCAACTAAATGACACTCACATTTGGACGTAATCTGCAGAGTTTCCATCCAAACACTGTCTTGCGAGACGCTGCAGTGTTTTCAATGGAACTTCTGTAAAATGTGAGAAGAATGCAAACAATTGGAGAATGCGGGCATCGATCCCGCTACCTCTCGCATGCTAAGCGAGCGCTCTACCATTTGAGCTAATTCCCCTCTCCCTCAGGCTGAGAAGGTGGATCTTGTCAGAAACCCATCTTATAATTCGGAACACCAGAAATATTGCAGGGTTCCCGTTGCTCATCACTTCAAATAATGAATGACCAGTGATTTCACCCATGTCAATTGAAGCCTGAGTAGCTCAGTCGGTAGAGCATCAGACTTTTACTCTGAGAGTCCAGAGTTCAAGTCCCTGTTCAGGCTGCCATTGAGGTGGAATAGGTTCATTTAAACTGAATCTATAGCACAAATGTATATCTAACAATTGACTTCTATCCTTTGTAATTGCGGGCGTTACTGAGTTTGATGAAGCACAAAATGCCAAGTTGAGCAGACACACCGATACGAGTCATGTTTTCTTGTGTCTGTGTCGTAGACCTCATTGACATGAAACAAATCCAGCAATTGACTTCCATCCTTTCTAATTGCTGGCGGGCAGCGGACACAGCACTCTGAGTGATGTTATCTTGTGTCAGTAGACCTCATTGTCCAACACTGTTATTTTGCGTTGGAAAGACCATACTTTATGGTATGTTACGGTGTTGAATAAAGATTTAATCCCACTTCTGAGGAGAAGAAAAAGATTAACCTTGAGGACATTTGATGTTCTGAGTAACTTAAAAACATTCAAAACACCGTAACGACATCTTATGATACAATATAAATTAGGTTGTTTTTTTGCAGTGGACTCTTGTATCCAACGTGTCTTACATTAGCATGAGGGAGTGAGCGTCCGTTCTCAGCAGGGGTGCATCCAAACCCCCAACCCCTGGAGGTGCTAATGCGTGGCTCTACCAGGTATTCCATCCACACAGGACCAACAAACTACATCTTGCTTTGTTTGATTATCAGGTCCATGGGGTGGGGGTGGGGGGGGGTGTGTGGGGTGTGGGTGTGTGTGTGTGTGTGTAAAATATCTGCATCTCTACAGGCCCAAAAGTCACAATGACCTGAAGTTCTCTTTCTCTCCCTCCCTCTCTCTCCCCTCTCCCTCGCTCTCTCCCTCCCTCCCCACATTCTCTCCACCTTCCCTCCGTTATCTCCCTCCTTCCCTGTACCTTAAGGAGCACTTTCCCGCCACGAGCCGGCGACGCCGCAGAAAAAGCACAATTCTGCTGAAGGAATAGCAGAATATCTGCAGGAATGTAATCTTAACAGAGCCCTCCGGGGTGAAACCGCCTGACAAATCCGTTTTCTGACAGCGTAATAGCAGGACAAGTGGTGGCAATGGAGCAATTTCAGGCGACGAGTGTTTTCTGGTTAAAAGTAATAATGTAAAAATAAAAAAAAAAGAAGGAGGAGAAGCCATTATTCTGAAGCCACACTTAAATGTTGTATTTGCTGACCCTGAAGCCTGGAGTTCTTGTCACGTACATTAAAATGGCCAACATTTACACCTGGGAAATGGCAGTTTCAAAAGGGAGAATCTTGAGAGAAAACGCCTCAAATGGGTTTCACGGGTTCCTTCAGGTGGAATCACCAGGAATCACGTACAGCTTGTGGACAGAACTCAAACATAGCATTTAATTCATGCGTATACATGGGGTGTACTGCATGTCCTGTCTGACATCAAATTAATCTTCTTCTCCATCCGTCCAGCGTTATGGAAGCTCAACTCTGTGTGATTCAGTCGGCACTAATGAACGGAGCAAATTCATTACGCACATGTTCTGCTTGACAGAAATAACCATTGTATAACTAAATGAGATGAGGACTCAAATGCCAATTACACAGAAGAGACAGAACCGGGACATGGAAGATCTCCCGCTCGCATTTAGATATTAATGATCCCATGCCATTAAAATCCCATTTTTTGTTGTTAAATAACATAGATCAGAATGAGTTGGTGACCTGTGGTGAGTTTGAAATCTATGCAGTTTGTCTGCTGTATGCAATAACCAATGAAAGGAAAAAGGCAGAATAATTGAGCCAATCTGGA